>JANAVB010022598.1:8865223-9054531 GCA_029216955.1 Iris pallida
CCCCCCCCGCGGACCCGCCGCCACTGTAGTGCCCCGCTCCCGTTGGGGCGAAGCACTATGTAATAGGCTCGTGCCAAGTTAGACATGGTTGGGAACATAGATGGCTAGTCTGACTCGGCGACGAGTTTGGTATATAAAAATCATGGCATCAATAAAATCGATTTGGACGAGTGATATGAGTACCGTTCCAACTAATGGATCGACTACTGTTGGAATAAGTCCTAGAGGCGGTAGGCGGCGTCTTGGCGAAGGAACTCTAAAGAGAGCGACGCAACCCGTCTGCGTTGGTTTTATTGGTTTTCTTGGCTTTCTGAACGAATTGTTGCGTGGATTTGATAGTGTGCTTTCGCGTCGATTTCTGAATGCGTCTTTGGAAATTTCGAAGGAAGGATTGAAGGAAGGGTTCTAATTCGATGCTCGTGCCATTGCAGGAGTTCGTGTAACTGACGCTTGACCGTCGTAAAGCGTTCTCCTACTCTCGGCGCAATCTCCTTAGGTCGGTGGTTCTTCGGTCCCTTTTTTCTACTTCTCCCGCCAACTAAATTCTTAAAGTTCAACGTTCAAATCGATGATCTAACGGGATGTATGTTCGCCACTAAGATCAAGAGCTCGGGATAATATATCAACCTAGAGAAGTTAACTTTAAATCGATAGGTTCACACTAAGTAGAGAAAAGATAAAGTTCTAAGAAAGAGATAGAATATATTTCATGCCATGCAAAACACAACGATGAAAACCTTGGTTGCGGTACATCATGCCTCGGAAAATTTGGTGCCTACGGGATGCTAAATTAGAACGTACGGTTTCGGGAAGAAGGACCCTTGCACGAGTAGGAATGATTATGTGATTTGATAATGGTTACGCTATGCAATTTACTTCATACATATTAAACTGTTCATACATTCGCATGGTCAAGGACGACTTGTGCACAAGGTAAGCTTTCTTCGAGACGGTACCCGGGGCCCTGAGACCGAATCGGCCTAGGAGGAAATTATGGAAATCGTGCTTCGGCGCGAGGCATTGCGAGACCTCCAGTTAGGCTCGCTACCTGGACTGGAGGGCGCGTCGCAAGGCTACGTAATCGTCCTTCATGGTGTCGATATCACCAATGACCGCATATAGGATAGATTGCATGCTCACCTATTGTCTTGTGCAGGTGGTAAGTATCATGTATATTTGTGCAGGAAAGGAGCACGGCCGTGGTAAGAATGCATTCAATTGGTTATGTGTTATCGTTTAAAATGTGCCTTCGATATGAACTGCAATTCATATAGTTCTAAATAGAAGCTCACTTCGTATGCTAGAATCCTTAATAAGCAGTGTCGGTTTAGACGAGTGGGTTCGTCCCATCCACTAGCAAGTGTGCTAACCCCCAACTCCCCAGGTAACGAGCGCGCTGCGGGAGCTTGAGACTAGACCTGAAGCTGAAGAACGGGAGGCGGCGCGAAGCTCTCATATTTTGAAGTATTTTGAAGCCCAACTCAGATCGAAGGTTTGTGTTAAAATGTAAATGGGCGTGAATGTATGGAACGACAAGGATTATTTCAGGACAGCTTGTCGAGAGTTTTTCTTTTGTGTTTCAAAGATGTAGCCGCAACGGCATATGTAATGTAAAAATGACCTTGCACATACTTTGCAAGCTTATGAATGAAAAGCTAAATTTCTTCCTATGCTATGTCTTCAACTCTCTGCATTGTTTAATTTCAACGCGTCGAGACAAAAAGGAATTTTCAATTGCACATCCTTGCCTTGTGCAAGTCCATTAAAGACTTGCACGGCATCACGTCCCGACCCATGGGGATCGATTATATCGAGTCAAGGCGATGACGACCGATTCGGCGAGTCGGGACGTGAAGTTGGTATCAGAGCACGGTTCACACCTCGGACCTTTCAAAATACTTTCTTTTAGATGATGCCGTTGCGATTTTTCAAAACTATGCTTTTCGACATATGCGACCTGAAATAATCGTTCCATACATATAAGCCCGTAGATATTTTGAGAATACTAACGGGTTTGCTCTATTTTGAAGAATGACGGAAAGACGGGTGCCCTGCTATCAACGCCACATTGATTAGCACGGATAGTACCGAAGGCGCGACGCCTAGCGAATCTGCCATGGAGCGACTACTACGCCTCATGGAACTCCAACAACGCCAGACAGAGATGCAGCAACGACAGCTACAAGAACAGATCCAAGCCCAAGTCAGCGCCCAACAAAAGCAAATGGAGGCCCTGACCCGGATCGTGAGCACCATAGCGACACAACAGAACTCGACGACCGTCATGTCCGAGGAAGAAGTGCAACCCGTAAAGACAAAACAAGTGTCTTCCCTTCCCTTCAAGATGACCAAGTTCAAAAAGATGAACCCGCCTGAATTCAACGGTCGAGCAGAGCCTGACGAAGTCATGGGGTGGCTAGTGAAGATCGAGGGCCTGTTCAATCTCCTCAGCATCAAGGGGTCCAAGAGAGTCGGGTGCGCAGCGTTGCAGCTCAACTTGAGGGCCTACGACTGGTGGGAGGCGAAGAAACAGGAACTCCAAGAGACCAACCCCAACGCCAAGATCTCGTGGGAGACGTTCAAACCGGCCTTCCTCGAGCAATACATCCCTCGTGCCCTTCGTCGACAGAAGGAAGAGGAATTCATGTCCTTGAAGCAAGGAAACTTGTCCGTTGAAGACTACGATGCGAAGTTTGCGAAGCTTGCGAAGTTTGCCGGGGCCTTTCTGCCGAACACGGAGGCGTGGTGCGAGCGCTTCCAGCAAGGCCTGAATGATGATTTGCATCGGGACGTCATGAACCAGAGATGCCAGACGTACAGGGAATCATACAACGCCGTCTTTGATAGTGAGCGGATCTTCGGTCGAGCGTCGCAGAAGGGCGGATCAAGCGTCCGCAACAACTTCAACAAGCGTCCTCACGACGCGGGAGGATCTGGTGCGCCAAAGCGCCAAAACGTCCGAGTATCGGGGGCCTCACCCAGGCGTACGATGCCATCGCTGCGGCAAAATGGGACATCTGGCGGTCGATTGCCGAGGGGGATGCTTCAAGTGTGGCCAGCTAGGTCACAAGGCAGTAGATTGTCGTATGGGAAGGGCGAACCAACATCCACCAAGGGACGTCCAGAACCAGAACAGGGCGCCTCCCGCCTATGGCGCAAACGCGGTGCCCGTGAACCTACAAAATCGCCAAGGGGCGCAATGCCGAGTCTACGCACTGACTCGGGACGAAGCCTATGCGTCCGACACTGTCGTGACAGGTATACTACTCTATAAAAATATGCCTGCTAGAGTATTGTTCGATTCGGGTGCTACGCATAGTTTCATACTGCCGACTTTGTAAAAGAGAATGAACTACCTACGCAACTTTTAGATATGAATCTTAGCGTTAGCACTCCATGGGAGTAGATATGTCTGCCACTCAAATTTGTAGGGATGGTTACATCTGCATCGGAGGGAGGAATCTATCCTTGGAAGTTATCATCCTCGACGTCAAGGAGTACGATATAATCCTCGGCATAGATTGGTTGGGTGCATGCCACGCAACGATCGAGTGCGCGGAGAAGAGAGTTGTGTTCCGCCTTCCGGGCGAAACCGAGTTCTCCTATTCGTGTGGAGCAGCATCAAAGTCGGCAATGATGATATCGGCTATTTCGGCAAGGCGTTTGTTGCATTCTGGGTGCAGCGGGTACCTAGCGTCAGTTCGAGACACGAGAACGGAGATTGCAAGCACGGCTCAGACTGAAGTCGTGGCAGAATTTTCTGATGTGTTCCCAGACGAGTTGCCAGGGATGCCGCCGGACCGAGAGATAGAATTCAGCATCGACACCTTCCCGGACACCCGACCGATATCCAAAGCACCTTATCGAATGGCGCGGCAGAGCTGAAGGAACTGAAAGCACAACTACAAGAGTTACTAGATCGCGGGTATATCCGCCCTAGTGTCTCCCCATGGGGTGCCCCAGTGTTGTTTGTGAGGAAGAAGGATGGATCGATGCGGCTGTGCATCGATTATCGGGAACTCAACAAGGCCACGGTACGAAACAAGTACCCGTTACCGAGGATAGACGATTTGTTTGACCAACTGCAAGGGGCGACGGTATTTTCCAAGATTGATTTTCGCTCAGGCTACCATCAATTGAAGATCAAGTCCGAGGACGTGCCGAAGTCCGCCTTCCGAACTCGATATGGTCACTACGAATTTCTAGTCATGCCCTTCGGCTTGACCAACGCTCCTGCCGCGTTCATGGACCTAATGAACCGGGTATTCCGACCATTCATAGACAAATTTGTTGTCGTATTCATCGATGACCTCCTTATATATTCGAAGAGCAAGGACGAGCACGTGGAACACTTGAAGACGGTGCTACAAACTCTGCGTGAACACCAACTCTATGCCAAGCTAAGCAAGTGCGAGTTCTGGATGAACAGCGTGACGTTCCTTGGACACGTTGTCTCAGCTGAAGGCGTCACGGTGGACCCAAAGAAGATTGAAGCAATAGTCGAATGGAAGCGGCCTACCTCAGCAGGCAACATCCGAAGTTTTCTCGGCTTGGCGGGCTACTATCGTAGATTCGTGAAAGATTTTGCCATAATTGTGTCGCCTCTGACTCGTCTCACCCAGAAGGGAGTCGCATTCGAGTGGAACGACGCCTGCGAATCGAGCTTCCAAGAGTTGAAGAAACGGCTCATCTCAGCGCCGATCCTTGCACTTCCAGACGGGCCGGAAGGGTTTCAAATATTTAGCGATACATCGCGGACGGGTTTGGGATGCGTGCTTATGCAAAGGGATAAGATGATTTCGTTTGCTTCGAGACAATTGAAGCACAACCGAGAAGAATTATCATACGCATGATCTGGAGTTAGCGGCCATTGTGTTCGCGTGAAGCTATGACGGCACTATCTTTATGGTGTAGCTTGCAGAATCTATACGGACCATAAGAGCCTCAAGTACATCTTCACTCAACGGGACCTGAACTTACGGTAGCGGCGTTGGCTCGAACTCATTAAAGACTATGATTTGACTATCGAGTACACGCCGGGTAAGGGTAACGTCGTAGCGGACGCTGAGTAGAATGTTTGCAGGGTGCTTGTCTATCAACCGTAACATACAGCGAGACTTGGCAGAGATGGGTATCGAACTCCGAATCCGTTACCGTGGAGCACGATTGGCCCAATTGCACCTTGAGTCGAGCTTGCACACAAAATAAAGACCGCACAGGAGGACGACCCATTCCTGAAGAAGATGCGCGAGCTGATTTCGACGGGAAGGGCGACCGACTTTGTGGTGGACGAGGGCGGAATGACGCGGATGAATGGGAGGATATGCGTGCGGACCATGCTGAACTTAGAAAGGAGATTCTGACGGAGGCCCATTATGCGAAGTACTCGTTGCACCCCGGGAGTACCAAAATGTATAAGGACCTGCGCACGACCTTTTGGTGGCACGGAATGAAGAAAGACGTGGCAACGTTTGTTTCACAGTGCATGGCCTGTCAACGGGTGAAGGCCGAACATCAAAGACCAGACGGGGAGCTACAGAACCTCGACATTCCAGTATGGAAGTGGAACGACATCTCTATGGATTTCATCATGGGCCTTCCGAAGACGTCGGGGGGAATGATGCGATTTGGGTCATTGTCGATCGTTTGACCAAATCCGCTCATTTCATCGCTATTAAAGCATCATGGAGCGTCGATCGGTTAGCTCAGATTTATCTCGACGAGATCGTCAGACTGTACGGGGTACCTGCCACAATCATTTCGGACAGAGACGGGCGATTCTTATCACGTTTCTGGACGAGTCTACAGGCGGCGTTGGGCACTAAGTTGAACCTTAGCTCCGCGTACCACCCGCAAACCGATGGCCAGACAGAAAGAGTGAATCAGATCCTGGAGGATATGCTACGTCTGTGCGCGATAGATTTGAAGACTAGTTGGGACACGCACTTGCCGCTCGCGGAGTTCGCATACAACAACAGTTATCAATCGAGCATCCAAATGGCTGCCTACGAGGCGCTTTACGGGAGGAAGTGCCGATCTCGATTTGCTGGGACGAAGTCGGGGAGCGACAGGTGCTCGGGCCAGAACTAGTCGAACAAGCCGTCGAGAAGGTCCGCATGATTCGAGATAGGTTCCGTATTGCTCAGAGTCGACAAAAGAGTTATGCAGATACTCGTCGACGACCGTTAGAGTTCTTGTTGGGGACCGTGTTTCTGAAGGTGACGCCGATGCGGGGCGTCATGCGATTCGGGGTAAAAGGCAAGCTGAGTCCGAGATTCGTAGGGCCCTTCGAGATCCTCGAAAGAGTGGCGACCGTTGCTTACCGGATCGCGCTACCTCCTGCCCTGGCCGAAGTGCACGACGTCTTCCATGTCTCCCAACTTCGGAAGTACGTGCATGACCCAAGTCATGTGGTTAGTTTCGATCAGTTGGAGCTACGCGCCGATCTATCACTCGGAGGAGCCCGTGCAAATTTTGGACCGTAAAGAAAAGATCCTGCGGAGCCGATCGATGTCCTTGGTTCGCGTACTCTGGCGCAACCATTCCGTCGAGGAGTCGACGTGGGAACTAGAGGCGGAGATGAAGGAGTACCCTTCACTTTTCGCCGACGAAGGTCAGACCCTTGTTCTTAAGTTTCGGGACGAAACTTTTTCTTAGTGGTATATATGTAGTGCCCCGCTCCCGTTGGGGCGAAGCACTATGTAATAGGCTCGTGCCAAGTTAGACATGGTCGGGAACATAGATGGCTAGTCTGACTCGGCGACGAGTTTGGTATACAAAAACCATGGCATCAATAAAATCGATTTGGACGAGTGATATGAGTACCGTTTCAACTAATGGATCGACTACTGTTGGAATAAGTCCTAGAGGCGGTAGGCGGCGTCTTGGCGAAGGAACTCTAAAGAGAGCGACGCAACCCGTCTGCCGTTGGTTTTATTGGTTTTCTTGGCTTTCTGAACGAATTGTTGCGTGGATTTGATAGTGTGCTTTCGCGTCGATTTCTGAATGCGTCTTTGGGAATTTCGAAGGAAGGATTGAAGGAAGGGTTCTAATTCGATGCTCGTGCCATTGCAGGAGTTCGTGTAACTGACGCTTGACCGTCGTGAAGCGTTCTCCTACTCTCGGCGCAATCTCCTTAGGTGGGTGGTTCTTCGGCCCCTTCTTTTCTACTCCTTCCCGCCAACTAAATTCTTAAAGTTCAACGTTCAAATCGATGATGCTAACGGGATGTATGCTTGCCACTAAGATTAAGAGCTCGGGATAATATATCAACCTAGAGAAGTTAACTCTGAATCGATAGGTTGACACTAAGTAGAGAAAAGATAAAGTTCTAAGAAAGATAGAATATATTTCATGCCATGCAAAACACAACGATGAAAACCTTGGTTGCGGTACATCATGCCTCGGGGAATTTGGTGCCTACGGGATGCTAAATCAGAACGTACGGTTTCGGGGAAAAGGACCCTTGCACGAGTAGGAATGATTATGTGATTTGATAATGGTTACGCTATGCAATTTACTTCATACATATTAAACTGTTCATACATTCGCATGGTCAAGGACGACTTGTGCACAAGGTGAGCTTTCCTCGAGATGGTATCCGGGGCCCTGGGACCGAATCGGCCTAGGAGGAAATTATGGAAATCGTGCTTCGGCGCGAGGCATTGCGCGACCTCCAGTTAGGCTCGCTACCTGGACTGGAGGGTGCGTCGCAAGGCTACGTAATCGTCCTTCATGGTGTCGATATCACCAATGACCGCATATAGGATAGATTGCATGCTCACCTATTGTCTTTTGCATGTGGTAAGTATCATGTATATTTTGTGCAGGAAAGGAGCACGGCCGTGGTAAGAATGCATTTCAATTGGTTATGTGTTATCGTTTAAAATGTGCCTTCGATATGAACTGCAATTCATATAGTTCTAAATAGAAAGATCACTTCGTATGCTAGAATCCTTAATAAGCAGTGTCGGTTTAGACGAGTGGGTTCGTCCCATCCACTAGCAAGTGTGCTAACCCCCAACTCCCCAGGTAACGAGCGCGCTGCGGGAGCTTGAGACTAGACATGAAGCTGAAGAACGGGAGGCGGCGCGAAGCTCTCATATTTTGAAGTATTTTGAAGCCCAACTCAGATCGAAGGCTTTGTTAAAATGTATAAAGGGACGTAATGTATGGAACGACAAGGATTATTTCAGGGCAAGCTTGTCGAGAGTTTTTCTTTTGTGTTTCAAAAATGTAGCCGCAACGGCATATGTAATGTAAAAATGACCTTGCACATACTTTGCAAGCTTATGAATGAAAAGCTAAATTTCTTCCTATGCTATGTCTTCAACTCTCTGCACTGTTTAATTTCAACGCGTCGAGACAAAAGGAATTTCCAATTGCACATCCTTGCCTTGTGCAAGTCCATTAAAGACTTGCACGGCATCACGTCCCGACCCGTGGGGATCGATTTATATCGAGTCAAGGCGATGGCGACCGATTCGGCGAGTCGGGGCGTGACAGCCACCCCCGAAGAAAGAGGGGGAGGGAGGGAGGGGCAAAATCGTCTTTTCAGACGATTTTTAACGAATTTTAACAGCGGGGGGTGATTTGAGCATTTTCGTAACGGACTGTCTTTTCGGATCAATGAGTCTTTATTTGCATTTTCGTGACATCTAAGGAGGGTTTAAATGCACTTTACCCTTTAATAGTAGCAAACAATATGTGCCATGCACATGTAATAAGAATATTATTAATCAGTTAAATAAGTTATGTCCTGAATTTTTGGGTACATACTTATTATTGTTGTAATAAACATTCCGTGTCAAGTTATTTTACATCTAATTATTTTAATCCAATATTTATTCAAAATTCTGTTTATATAGTAAATTACTTCATGATTTCATATTAAATATGGTTTATATTAGAATAAAAGGTAAATAAAGATAAATTTTCAAAAATAATGTAGATCTCTAAAATTTGATTTAAATAGATCGTTGTTGGTATACCCAAACTTTCTCCCATCATAATGGGTTAGCTATGGAGCATGAGATAAACAACAATATATTCATACACACTCAGACGTGCAAGTGCATGTGCACAATAGAATCTAATGGAGCATAGGCAAAGGGTAGGGGACCAAGTAGTTAATGCCTAGAAAAACCCTTTAAAAGGTTTAGGGTAATCTTCCAAAGAGAAAAGATCACTAGTTTGATCCCTCCTCGGTTAAGAGGAAAATATATAAAATAAAAATCTTAGAAATGACATTTTTTTCCCCTGCAAAACCTACCCGTAAATTTGGGAAATAGTTTTCTTGCAAACTCACATTGTTTGTGTGTAACAACACTAAGGAGCAACCATACTCTTTAAATTGGGAATCAATATTTGGAGACTAGACACCAGCCACTATAACTATCAAAAATAGTTGGGAATGAAGTCTTATTAAGATGCATGCGGTCTAACTCTGGCAGTTGGGCAGACCAGCACCAGCATAACATACAACTTCCATTGGTTGCCCGAAGCATGGAAAATAGCACTATTTCTTGGCTATTTTTTAATGATCCAATCAAATGCTTCAATCATTCTGGTCATACTGTTAGAACCTTGCTCTTTGAAGAACAACAAAACCTACTTCTACTTCTCTCAAAGAAGACAACAGTTCAACATCATCTAGCGGTTGAAGAGGAGAGGAGAAACTTTTGTCACGACCCGCACCCTAGAGTAAGGGCACGAGACGTGAATACGTCCAGCCTACGCCGCAGTGTCGGCGGTAGAACGCTGTCCTAGGTCACAACATCTAGCAATGTAAATATCTAAACAGTTTATACTCCCCGAATGGGGGTGACATAGCAATAGAAACTCAATCACAACTAAGGAAGATATAGCACGATATGAATAGAACTCAAGGAAATGAAATAGATAAACAGTAGTCTAAGATAATCCCAGCAGTACAAGGTCTCAGATAAAAGAATATATACAACTGATCTCCAAATAAAGAGTCTAACTAGAAATGTCTCAAGACTACAAGTGAAAAACAAGCTAGCTAATCTAGTCTAGGCAGTCGGGGGAAGGTCCTCAGCTACTGCTGGATCCTCCTGAGGGTCCAGCTCACAGGTGTCATCTAGGGCTGCCCCGTAGTAGGTGTCCAGGCAAGCCTCCTCCTCGTCCTCTGTAATATTTTCAACAGGTCCAGTCAGGACAGGAGCGAGCACAGTACATCTCAACAATTCATAGCAGGTTAGAAAATATAAACATGCAGTAAAGTAAGATACAAGTGCTGAAGAATACAGTATGTAAACAGAGAGAGAGAACTGCAATAGAAATATCTACTATAAGTAGGGAACTAACAGTGGCTAGTGATGTAGAGTACAGGATAGCACATGTGAACGGAACAGATTGGTACATGATCTACACTAAAGAGTTGTACATGATCTACACTACTAAAGAATTGTTCACATGACTACTAGCACTCCCCCGTTTTCCCCAATCAGTACACAAGGATCTAAGCAGGTTATGTTATTGTACAGGATATCACATGGGGCCCTTAAAAGGGTGCACATGATAGTATACATGAAGGCTCTGTGAACATGAGAGTACATGATTCACAAGAGTGTACATGTATGGTGAAAGCACAGGAGTACATGATGAAAGTGAAACGCACATGACATAATGTACCCAATGCTCCCGAGGGGGATAACATCGCATGAAGAGATCCGTATAGTACTAATCCGTGATAATGTCGTGACAGCACAAGTAAAGTAATCTACTGCAGGTAATAATTCTAAGCAGGATATGAAATGATCAGAGAATGTACTCGCCTGTAACTGAGTGTCCGGTATGAAACGTACTGTCCAAGGAGTGGTGTCTGGCTCCTAATCAGAACAACACAAGTCACAACAAGTCCAGAATATCAAAATGGAGTCCTACTATGCATTCTATATGATTCTAAGTCAATCTAGACCAAAGTCAACTCTTGGTCAACTCTGGTCAACCCTAGTAGTCAAACTAGGTCCACCAAGTCTAATTTAGTCTAAACTAAGCTAACTAGGTCTAATACTTCTATTCTAGACAACACACCATTCAAGTACTCCTTATACCTAAGCACATACACATTATATATATAGATACAATAATTGAATCTATACTAAGAATACCTAGGCTAATACTATAAGTACATACATATAGGCACAAAGCATAGCACACTACCATAGGCATTCATATTCTAGGATGCATACACTAGAGCATAAAGGAGGGGGAAACGTGTGTGTGTATACAATTTAGAGTGTGTGTGTGTCATGGCTAACTAGTGTGCAGGAGAGTGTAATGTGACAGTGGAAGGGTGTGTATACTGTGCAGGAATAGAAAACAGTGAAGAAGAGGAGTGTGCTCAGGTGATTAAGTATAACAGTAAGGAGAGGAAAATGTGTGTGTGTGTATAACACTGTGAGAGAGGAGAGTGCTGTGTGTAGGAAAATGATAATGTGGCAGGAATTACAAAGTGACAGTGTGCATATGTGTGCAGGAAGTGGTATGCAAGGAAACAGTGTATGTGAGAGCAGTAAATACACAAACAGTGAAAGAAGACTGAAAAGGGAAGGAAGGAAATCAATCCATGTAACCATAACAATTCAGAATTTAATCCATAAAGAAATGAAGTCAACATTGAATTAGAAGGGAAATATGGTTAATACAAATCTCAGTTTGACAGCAACTTAACAGTGAGGAAATGAAGAATTTGACATGGCAACTCAATTTCAGATTTACAAGTGATACATCAAGTTAATCTCAGGTTTCCATTTGCAGCAAACATTGCATCATATGACAGGAATAACAAGAAAAGGAAATCAATCATGTATCAAATCCCAGTTTTCAGTCCATTTAGTTTTCAGGTTTTGAAACTCCCATTTCGAACCCAACATACAACCAAATCAACCCAAATTCGAACTACAGTTAGATTACACATAGGAGTAACATATTAGGGACTGAAACTAAACATTAACAGTATTTAATTGGTTTAAATTAGGTGACAAAGTTCATGTATATAAACTGGGAAATTTCTGTTCATACATGTATCAGAAAAAATTGGAAAAAATGATTTTAACCAACCAATTCGACCTAATTTACTAAACCAATGGTTGGTAACCAAAATATATATCATACATGTGTCCCACAATGCAAAGGTGTCCACCCAAGTGGACACAATGTGTCCAAACTGGAATAAAAACCAGAACAACAATTGGACACAGTGCAGTGAACAAGGTCTCGTGCACGTGCGACACAACACGTGGTAGGCCACGTGCTCGTGCACCTGGGTACCCCTAGACTAGGGTTAAGTCTAGGTCCTCCTGTCCTGGGTCCTCGTGTCCGCGTGTCCAAGTTAGACACGCGTATCAGAGCCCATACACACGAGTACACAGACTCAGTGTAAAACCAGTGTGGCGTCGTGCACACTCGACACGACACGAGAAGTCGTGCCACTTGGGGAGTGTCATGACAGACACTGCCCCATAGTGTGTGTCAATTTATTCGTGTCCAAGAGTCGTGTCCAAGGAGTTGTGGGCCCCGAGTAGCAGGGGACTGCTGTGCGGTCAGAAACTGTGGGTTCGTGTGTCCAAAACGACACGACACGATACAAATACCACCTCAGAAAGACAGAAATCAATAAGCAAAATAAGATCTAGATTCCTATTCAAAAGATTTCTAGAAAATAGGTTGAAATGTCCTTTGGGACATTTCAACAAGCACCTACAGTGGGTTCCTGATACGTGTCCCAAATGGACACGAAACCACTGACACAGGACACGAACCTATCCAAACCCTAGGGGGACCCTTAGGGCTTCCTATTGGTGAAGACTACATGAAGTTTCATGGAGAAATGAAGGAGATACCTCAATGTGAAGTTTCAATGGGAAATGGCTCTTCTAGCTCTTTGCTTGATGTCCAAATCACTTCCAATCAATAGCAAACTAAACCAAAACCTCCATAACAGCAAGAATACCAGTGTTAGAAATCATTGCAACTGATTTGGAGATTTTAGGACCTATTATGGAATTAAAATGGATTTATTAAGACAAGAACTCACCTCTTTCTTCTTGGATCTATTTCTTCTAAGGAGGGAGGCTAGCCCTAAAAACTAGGAGGATATTTATAATGGGGGAATCCCTAGGTGGATATGGTGGCCGGCCAAGTGGGTTAGGATAGGGTCTTGTCATTTGGTTGGGCCTTGGGCCACTACAAGCTAAATGTAGATTTGATTTAACAAGGTTCTAAACCACAAGTCATGGCTTATGACTTCTATTCCTATTTGCTAAAATGACTTAAACCAAGTGCTAGGCTAGGTTAGACTAGAGTCTCTTGACCTAACCATGGTCCACTAACTAGGGTTAGTTTCTAGGTAGGTCTACAAAGTCAACACTAGCCAAAAGTCAACCTAGTCAAACAATTCCAAATAAATTCCCAAAAATTTCCATAAATTCTAATTAATTCTAATAAATTTAAAAATACCCCAAAATGACAAAAATATCCTCACACTAGAAATGTGGTAGTGACAACTTTTATGCCAGAATCTACTTCCAATGAAGCAAGCATTTAAAGGGTTGAACATGTAAGTACGAAACAATTACTCACATCGCCCCAAGAAAATCAAACCATTTTTAGTACATTCCATTGAAATGTTCATTTTCATTGCTGGTCATAACTTCATCCAATGACATTCTTTTAGATTCATCTTCTTGTTCCAATAAAAGGTTTATGCCGATTTATTAAAAGCAGCAGATGGGTATCATGTATAGTTATACCTCATCAGAGAACTGGCATTGATGTTGTAATCTTTTGTCATCGATGTTATAAGCACACACCCAGACAGATAAATAGACTACCACATCCAAATCCACACGAAAGGGTTAACAAGCATGTGAAGTGACACGAGTAGTTTCCTTGACAGAAGATGCTCCTTGATCTGCTTCTGCTGCTGCCAGGTCCCTTGCAGGCTCTCCAGCAGCGGCCATCAGCAAAAGAGCGATCTTCGCTCTGTTCTTCTTGCCCGAAGGATCTCCCTTGTCTCCATCTCCTATTTGCTGCAAGTTCCAGATAGAACTTTAACCCCTCTCTCTGTATTGCTTATGAGGAAAGTCGAGGGAATTATTCATATTACTTGGAATATACTCACACAAAGCAGGTTACATAAGAGAGCATATTAAGTAACCTCTTGTAATAGACTTGTACAAAATATCTTAAACTGTGATTGTAAACCCTTTTATAGCTCTCTTTAGTGCAAACACAACCTATCGACCTAGAAATCAATTTACCGAGTGCAAAAAGTCTAAACCCTTTTATAGATGGTATATAATCGTAAAGTGTTGCTCCTCAGTCTGCTTTCATTATTATTCAGGAGTTGATGGTGACAACTTCCTTGGCAACTGCTTCAAAAGATCGTACATTGAGGCTATGGAAGGTGACCAATATATTCAACAACTAGCTATTACGAAAGCTTAAATTCTTGTCTTGTACTTACTCTTTATCCCTTAAAAAGTTCCGTGCAGAGAAAATGTGGATCACCCAACAAAGGTTAGTGCGTACAAAGTTCTCAGTGGACATTCATCTTCTGTGCAGATCGTCTCTTCTTCACCTTCTGGAGATATGGTTGGTCCCTTCACCCTTGGAAGTTATTAATGCTGCTCTTGGGATCATGATCTTTAGTTACCACATTGTTAGAATCTGATACTTGATAGATCCTTTATGTTGTTTTAGATAGGTTCAGGTTCTTGGGACTGCTCTGTTAAATTATGGGAGGTGAAGGACTCTGAATCAGATGGTGATTCTGTTTCTATAAAGAAGAGAAAGCTGGTTTCTGAAACAGAAGAATCTCAGTCAGAGGTATTGTGTTGTAATCCATTTCTTTGTCATTGTTGATGTCAAATTACTGTTGCTTATATTGAGGAACCTCAAGAAGTATTAGAAAGCAATGTTTTGAAAGGTGGTGTCTTGGAGCCAAGTGTTGGACCCCTTAAGCAGAGGCAGAGCATATGCCTCAACCTCATTCACAAGTCGTACGCTTTATAGCACTCAACGTGTTCATAATTCAAAGCTGATATTGATTTTCAAATCCATGCTAACACGCAAAGACAATATCTCAAAATGTGATGATAAGCATAATTTTACTGTCGGCGATATGGATACAGTAAAATACAAGACGACCTCTTCCATCAACATGGTACCCTGGAAAATCTCAAATCTAAATGAGTCCCTCCCAAAGGATGAAACACATTCCGACTGCATCAAGTATAATGTAATTCTTTTCTTTTATATTCCTACTGGAGATTGGTAGTTTCAGTAATCTGAGGGAGGAATTGTAGCTTCAACTTCCCCTATTTTCTTCTCACTTTCATTCACATAAATGAACAAGAGAAAGTAATTCGTTGGCCCACTTTATTTTCCTCATCTTTCCCTCACATTCTTCGAAATTTTATACACTACAGCCTTAAGGATATGCAGTCTAACCTGATGTCCACACATCTGCTTTTTTGTTTTCAGAATCAAATGGGATCTTTGTTTCCCTCATTATAGGTTTTCTGAACTATTTAACTGTGGAAGGTCTGGATTAGAAGCTCTATACAGATATCAGGGAATTTTTAATTTTTTTAAAAAGACTCAAACTGCATGTAAAAATAGAAAGATAAAATTATACTTCTAAAATAGAGTAAGTAAATTTATTTTGCTGGAACAATTTCTTAGTTTCCTTATGTAGCATGATACATTATATTATATTTCTTCCAATTACTTATTTGACTATATTCTGTTCAAATTTCTTCCTAACTGGTTTTTAGTTCGTCTATACTTTCTAAGCTCCAACCCAAAAATATGGGATAAAGGCTTCGTCTTTTGTTCTTGTTGTTGTTGCTGTACTTTCTAAGCTATCATGACTGACATAGTTTTTATGTAATTCAGGGGGTGGCAACGTCACTTTTGTGGGACATACTCAGTGTGTATCTTCATTGGTCTGGCCAGAAGTTGAGACTATATACTCAGCATCATGGGATCATTCTATCAGAAGATGGGATGTAGAAACAGGCAAAGGGCCTTGGACTATGGTATGTGTATTTGATATTAGGTTTGACAAGTTATGCCATTATACATTACTAAATGCCAAGTCATATAGCTTATAGCTATATATGATGTACTAGTTCTCAGAATCTACAATGGTCCATATCTTTGGTCTTTGGGCTCGCTGTAAAGCCCAAATTTCTCTTTTAAAGTTTCAAATTCAATGGCCAATGGCCATGTTCTTCTTTTTCCCTAATTGATCAATCTCTGCTGACCATCTTTATGCTCTCCATGTTATGCTCTCGTGTTCCTGTATTGCCATTGCTTTAATATCTAAATTGACAGTAGCTGATAAGTTTGTCTAATCTATACAACTTGGTCAGAATTATGAAGTTGATTAATCACAATGAAAAAGGCCAACAGAAGAAATCTCATCCATGCTTGTTGACGGTATCTTGGATAGTCAAGATTCATGATTTCCAAATAACTGGTTTCAGATGGCAATATAACAATGACAATAAGTAAAGTGTTTGGGAAGGTTTTCCAATTGAGGAACGAGAATATGATGGAATACTGTTTGGTCTGAAGCAGCTACACAGTTTAAGTAGAGAACTATAAGGATTGCCAACTACGAGGTTTTGAACTGAACGACTTAAATAAAAAAGATTCAATTGGTTCAACTGGGATAGCAAGGTTCTATATATCCTCAGAGCTGTTGTGCATAAGGTTGTAATGGATGGGAATGGATGCATGAGAATGAGTCATCAAGATGGTCTGGAGATGGTGCTACGAAGATGGATGGGCATGCTTGCTAGAAGTAGAATGTTAGTACTAAGGTGTGAGGCTCTACTAAAACGAGAAAGCACCCTGGATGTTGAAGTATAAAAATGATGGTTGCAACTTGCAAGTTTAGCTGAGATTTGAGAAGATGACTCTTAAATCTTAATGGAGCTGACGATAATAAAATGGTTCATGCATCCTACCATGAAAATTTGGGATAAATTTCAGAATAGTACAATGGTGGATCGGTGATATTGAATCAGTTATTAGCATACCATATGAAATCATGGTAAAAGATATATTGGTAAAAGCATCAAACTTTTGCTACTTGTTACATTGGTAAAAGATACAAAACTAAACATTTGTATTTGGTGTTTTGACTAATTTATATATTGGCAGATCACACTCCAACAGTGTGATTTTTAATCTGGATGCCCGCTATTAAGTTGCAGAAAATTGTGCCATCATGCATGGATAGGTACTGATTTTACATACAAGGGCGGGGTGCCAAGCAGGCGGTCGAAGTGTCTTCTCAAGGTTTTGATACTATTTTACATATAATTAAAACTATATATGTATTTATTATATAAGCAATTATGCTCTCACCTGTCGGTAGATGGAGTTGGTGAGTCCTTGGTATTGCACTTTGTATTATATGCTAGTGGGCCTCAGTTGAAATCCCGTCTGATTCAGTGTTTTCTGTCAGGAATACACATTTCTTTGAAAGTAGTATACGGGTATAAAATGCTATCTTTCATTTGATTTAAAATTATTGTCATTTGATTTTTAATTAGGTTCTTTTCAATTCAGTTTATGTGAATTGTTTTTTTTAAAGTTCAGACTCTTTATTTCCTTTGTTTCCTGTCCAAACGTATTATGTTTGAAAAAAGTTACTTTATGTTTAAAAGTTGAGAAGCTTTTAATTAAAAAATTAGTTGGTGTAGCATATGTCCTCCCCAAGGTTACTAGGAATGCAGAATGCTCCGGTACGCAAAACGAGAACATGTACACTGTACGTTGGGGGTTTTGGGGTAGGCTACTTCGAAACGTTCGTGGTACGTTGAACCAGGACATGCAACAAATTTTTAGCGACAAATGCAATATAATATTTATATAATAAAAAATAAAACCAAATAAGTTCATTATTTACAAACTTCTTAGTAGTAATGATTTTTCAAGTAGCAAGTCTCGCCTTCTAAGTGTTTATTGAAAATTAACTACAAGAACTACATCTTTTTACCTTATCTTGCTAAATTGTACTCTTTGTTCACTAAGGATGGAACATTGAGATTGCTGTATTTTATGCGAGATAGCAAACACTTCTTTCTTGGGTATGAAGTACCTCAGAGCTCTCACTCTTGAAAGACTGTCACCGTAGCTCTTATAACGTCACCGTTTAGGTCGCAGTATGTGGAAACCGCACATTAGTTCATAGGCAGACCGCGTTCCGGTATGTGTGAACCGTCCGCGATTCACTACCCATATGTCAAATTCCTGTAACATGGCCCCCCCTCCTCTTCCCTCACCACACTCCACACATCATATATTCATAATGCTTTGGCTTTAGTGCCAAATATAACTCCCAATCAAAATAAACATCAATTCTCTTTAAGGCAGTGCGGGGCAGCAATGCGGAAAAGCCCTAAAAGGCTTAGATGGAGCCTCAAGGGTGAGGCGGCAGGGGCCTTAAGACTAAAATTTTCGGATTTGTAATAGGTAGGTTAAGACAAATATGTAGTCACTAAAACTTATGTTATCCTAAATCATAGCATCTCTCTCTCTCTCTCTCACTCTGTGAGTAGGAAAAGATTTGAATATCTAATTAGAGAAGACAAAACCATCGTTACCTAAATCCACCTTATAGGCGTAATATGACGAGACAAGTTTCAAACACGGCGACACAGATTCAATACCTAATGTGGTGTTCTAGTGTATTTTGGAGTGTTTGTGGCGTGTTTGATATGCCAAACGTGATACGGATACGACATGAATTTTTGGAGTATTTGTGCTTCTCAAACTGTATATGAGGAGCCGAGGGACATATCTTACTGGGAGAACAAAAATTCTCTCTGAATAAGAAAAGATTTGAGTCTCTATTAGGGAAAGAACCATCATTACCTATGATATAGGCAGGATGTGACAAAACAGTTTCGAAAACGGCGACACAAATGTGATACATAATTTATTGTCCTAGTGTATATGGATTGTTTTAGGCGTGTCTGATATGTGTCCAACACGATACAGACACAACACGAACTTTTTGGAGTGTTTATGCTTCCTAAAGTGCATGAGGAGCCGAGGAGGGACATACCTTACTAGAGAGAACAAAAATTTGTCAAAAACAAAAAAAGAGGAGAGAGAGAGAGAGAGGGCTTATCAGAATCAACATCCGTCTGAAGTTATTGTCCGCCTCGAAATCCTTGGACCATGGCGTAGGAGAAAAACAAAAGAAAGAGAGTTAGTGAGAAGAGATGTGAGCTAGAGATGGAGAGATTTACATATTGGTTGGTGACAATGTTAAAAACAAAAGAACGAGAGTCAGTGAGAAGAGATGTGAGCTAGAGATGGAGAGATTTACATATTGGTTAGTGACAATGTTCCTTAGTTGGAAATGGAGACGAGATAAAGTGTATTAGGATAGACACAAAAGGGGAAAAATCCGAAGAGGAAAGACTATTATTCATCTCAAATTCTTTAAATATCTACATTGAATTATTAATAATATATCACTTTAGTCGTGTTAACATTTAAGTCAATGTATGTAAGGACACTTGAGGCGACCTAAGAGGCTTCTAAGGTGGTTCAAGGCGACACCTCGGATCTCACCACCTAAATACTAGTTGCCTAGGAGCTAGAGCGTCCGAAATGCCTAGGCGGGGGCCTAAGGCGGCGAGATGGACATATTTTAAAACACTAGAAAGAGCTAAAACATAGTGCAAATGCTTCCCTAATATGAACCCTCATAAGAAGTACACCTTTCTGTATAAAGCATCACCCACATCTGGCATCTTAATGCACGAGACTAGGCAAGTTTAAGGGCTGATATTCTGGTCGGAAAAAGTTCCTTCTTTAACTGATATGCTTAGAGTTCATGTTTTGAAAGTATCTTTATCTGTAGGTCTGTGATAAAGTGCTGAATTGCCTTGATGTTGGAGGAGAGGGCTCTGCACTTGTTGCTGCTGGTGGTTCTGACCCTATTCTGAGGATATGGGATCCTCGCAAACCAGGTTAATTTTCTGACTCATACATTGAAGGATATCTCTACATGCATTCTCAACGTGTATTCATAAATGAAACCAATTTTGTTCAGGAACTCTGGCTCCCATTTTCCAGTTCTCGTCTCATACGTCCTGGATCACTGCTTGCAAGTGGCACTCAAGGTCATTTTTCCATCTTCTCTCAGCATCATATGATGGGAAGGTGATGCTCTGGGATTTGAGAACGGCGGTATAATTCTTCTCTCTTTTAATTAAAAGATCGAGTTATTAGTAATTCTTTCAAGTTTTCCTGGAGCAGATTGATCCCTTTTTATAATCTTTTTTTTGCAGTGGCCATTGGCAGTGATAGATTCACACAAGGACAAGGTACGCATATTTTCTCTCTATCCTTTATATTAGCATGTAGGGCTGTCAACGGTTTGGATTCAGGTTGGATCATGTAAAACCTGAACCTGACCTGAAAATTTTCAGGTTTCATATCTGTAACCAACCCAACTGTGAATTCATTTGGGTTCCGTTTTTAACTTCTGAACCCAATTTTTCACTTAAAAAATCCAGTCAGGTTAACGCGTTATAATATAAGAAAGGAAACCAAACCTGGCACGATATGTTTCTTTTTCTCTTGCACCTAACTGGATTTTGATTAAATGGGTTGGATTTACACCGATAGGCCTATTTGCACTACATTACTTACAGTGTTTACTGGCTGCTGTGAATGTAGTTATGTGCCGATTGGTGGAAAGATGATTGCATAATTAGCGGAGGAGCTGATTCAAAGATGCGTATTTCTTCAGGAATAGCAGTCCAATGAATCAGAACTAATGCTCTGAAAAATTTTACCATTTTATTTCATTTTTCTCTTATTCTGTGTTCCCTGTATGTATCAGATCACTCCAAGAGATATGTATGAATTCAGAGTTAATACTCTTCAAGCATTTGTTCCTTTTTTGTATGTTTTTAGTCGATGTTGATCTTATTATGTATTCTCCTTTTTCTCCTGTGCTTTATTTCTTTTGGTGTGTGTGTTACATGGATGGTTCCAGGACTAGAGAAATGGGGACTAATGAGCCTTTAAGCAGATTTTGGAACTAATTGTAGATGGCATCCAAATTCATTTTGTTCATCCAATCACAGCAATTGTTCCATCACTGTCATTATTGACCAAAAAAAATTTGTTGTTTGCTTACAATCCTTTTTCTTTTCCATGGTCAAAGAGTGGTGGCTTGACAACAATAAGTTGTAAATAAAAATTGTTGTAGACAAAAGGGGAGGTCCTTGAATGTTGCAATCATCTATTGACTGCCACTGACTGATTGCACCGACAATGCAAAATCTGTCATCAACCGTCATGTATGTGACGGTTGTAAATGGGTTGCAACCTATTAGTTTAAACTTGAATACATTCTCACAGTCCTCTTCCTTTGTTGTGGAATTTTGACAGTACAAAAGAAATCACAGCTTGCCAGCTGACTCCCCCTTCATTACATCAGACAATCTGAATGATTCAAGTGCTGAGTGAGGACCACCAGGGTTCTGTCTGTTTTTTAAGATGCCCAGATTACACACAACAAAAGCAAAGCCTATCCTAATTTTTTGGTTCTTCCAATCATTTTTCCATGTTACTGTAGCTTCTATTGGTCTACATTGCACATTGTTCAAATGTGCCCAAGACGATTTACGCGCACGCCACCCACCCATCTTGGAAAATAAATTGTGGAAAAATACCGCTCCTCCGTGTGATCGAACCCAAGCCAGATTAAGCTTAACCACATGAGTTAGAGGTGTTTGGCTCATCTTGTCCCTAGTTTTTCTTATCCTATCGTTTGAATATTGCCACATTGCCACGTATCAATTTTAATATTCTCATTTATGTTACACTATCCGATGTCCAAATTGTCCAAACTAAGTATAGAAAAATATTTATTTTGACCAACTTTCTTCTTCTTCACCATCATTTTTTTTTTTCTGTAGTGGGTCATGCTCCCATTATCTCTTCGTCTAGACTCGTTATCAGTATTCTTTTTCGCAACTTCAACTCCTGATTGTTTTGGTCAGCACTCAACTCTGCTAACTCCTTCAAATTGTGTCACTTTCAACCTTCCTCAACTTCTCACGATGATCTTTTGCATAGATCAATGCACTGACCCATTCACTGCAGACATGTAGGAGAGAGACTCATCACATCACATCCTCAAGTAGGCTGAACTCAAATGCTCAGGTCATGGGAACATGTGATCATCACCATACTCCATAGGGCCCAACCTGTATATATATATATATTTTCTTCTCAGGGAAGAACTTGATGTCATTTTGGTTGGACCACGCTGACCTTTCATGTGCCAACAACAATGAGGACTAACACTAATTATACAACAATCCACTCACAAAGTTAAAAGACTGCCAAGTGGCACAGAATTAGGAATGGGACAGGACCACACACCTGATGATTTGATCCTCCACTGTCTCCTTCATGTGACTAGAACAAAACATAGCTTTCTTAATCAAATCCTTCTATGATGATGGGCACAAGAAGACACAGCAGAGATTCTTGAATGGATGTACTGAATACTTAAAAAATCATTGGTTGTTACTTGACCAACTGCCAAAACTGAAGCTGACACCATTTTGTCAATCCCCAGGAATCAAAAATCTCCTGTCACTTTCTGTACTTGCAAAATAAATGCAGGAAAACAGAGGTCAACTGCATCATCAGCTCCCTTCCCCCTCAGGTTTGGTTCTAGGTTTGGATACCTCTTCTTTTCCTTCGGCTTTGTAGTAGTGCTGCTCCTGCTGACCTGGCCCTGACTTTAGTTTGTGGCCACACTCCTGAGCAGTCAGCACTGTGTGATGTGGCATATTTTTTTTTTTTGCTTGTTACATCAGCCACTGCCATAACTTACAGGAGCCAATAATCATTCTTCATTACTCAAGGCTCCTGTCCTTTCATGTCACACTTGAGTCGGTGCGCATAGTTGTGTCGGTGAAAATTTAATAATCACTAGCATATATACACACGTGTGTTACACGTATTTATTATTAGAAAGAGTAAATAATACTTGTAGTCAAAATGTGTTCATTTTTCAATGAACGAATGAATGATGCTAAACAAAGTCCACCTCAATTTTAGGTACTCACTGCATTTACGAACTGTTGTAATTAGGAATATAAGAACAACTTTGTATTTAGCTAGATACCCATATTAATTTTAATCAATCTTTTTAATTAGAAAATATAATAAAATGTATATTTGGAAAGAAAACTTCCATGGTGAAAGAAACTTTTGGCATTATATAGTAGAATAGATTCTTCATAATTAAGAATTCGAGTACAGACACTCAAAGAACTTGCACTATAGATGTGACACATAAATTTCAATAACGTGTGTACTTATTTTTCTGTTTAGCCCCTTAAAAAATCAAATGATGAGATGCATGTAATATAACGGTTTTTCTTGGTCGACTTTTAAAAATTAGAACTCGCTAGTTCCTCTAGGATTTTTGATTACTTAAGGCTCCTGTCCTTTCATGTCACACTATGGGGGCGTTTGGTTCAAGTTTTTGTGGCTTGAATGGGTTTGAATTCCTTACCCATGTTTGGTATGTTTAGGATTAGAGAGGAATATGAGGGGCTTAGGGGGGAAAGCTATTCCCATTGACTTGGGAAAGCTATTCTCAAGCCCCCCTTGGAATAGATTTGCTTTCCTAGGAATGATGTTTGGCTATTTTTTTGGACGGTTATACCCTCTTTTTTTTTCAAAATTTTAACTTCTATCCCAAACATGTAAATCATCATGAAATTAATGAAAGGATATTAAAGAAAAACTAAATAAATTAATATTTCTATCCCTTTGTAAACCAAACATGGAGATGAAATTTTTAAATTTTTGAACTACCTATTCCAACCTAACCAAACAGGGTATGAGAATGTTGAATTCGAATTGAAAACCTATTCCTAGGAATAAAAAAACTTGATCCAAACGAGCCCTATATGTTCTGCAGAGTCGGTGTGCGGAGTTGTATTGTTAGCAAATTTCGATAGAAGAAAGTTCAAGACTGGTTCAATCGCATATCCGAACAAAAATTTCCAGAATAGCTGGTACTAGATCTGCATGTTGGTTGAAAACCAAACAGCCTTGGAATAGAGTTCATTCTCACTGCTACTGGATTTTGATACTAGCCTATAAAGATAACCTGCCTTGCCGATTGAAAGATTACTGCTGATGCATGAAGTAGATCCAACAGTTTAGCATTGGTATTGTGAATTAAACACAGAAAACGAGTGGTAATTCCTTCTTGAATCATTAAATACAATAATCCATAATGGAATTTGAGGACGAAAAAATCTGACTGCTCAAGTAGACAAGGCCAGGTAAATCAACTCTTCTTTTATCAAAAATAGATAACAATATCTTAAGTTGTACATGTCCGGGTAGGAGAAATTATTGGGTGGTCCGGACTCATCACCTGGCTATAGTGAATGGTGAGCCCGGCCACTAATTACTTGACACTTGGCATTGAAAATTTCAAAAAAATGTAAAAAAATAATATGTAGCAACATAAGATATATACAAACAGTAGGTTCTTTTTTTGTTGGATGCCACAAAAGTTTCACTTGCTGATCCCAGGATGGTTCAATATCTATAATTAATACGCCATTGCACAACTGAGAGAGATATCAGACACCCAAAAAATGAAACACACCCCTTCCAATCTATTGAGCCCAGGGGGCACAAGTTTACAGCATTGCTCGGTAAACATTTTCTTTAAGTCTCCTCTCACAAGACTAACACCAGAATTATAGTGGTACTTACAATATAGCAAAAAAAAAAAAAAGGAAAACCTTTTTCTAGAACTGCAAGTTTCTGAAGACTCGTGGGGGTGACCAAATACAATTAGTATATACCTGCCATGCTAGCACTGTGGCAAGGTAGCAAAACCAAGCACCATATAAATGCTGGAGTTATCGACTTTGGTACGACCAGGTACTGTCATGATCATTTCTCAAACCAAAAAGTAGACTCTTTTATCCATCCCTCTCCTGCTGAAAATTGATGCAGAAAACCCCTCCCCTTTCAAGAATGTACAAGAGACCTATAATTGGGGCAAGCAAAGGAAAGACCTCAACCAGGTGACAATTTCAAAAGGAAGACAACCTTGCAAGATGCGGTCGGTCAGCTTTACTATACAGATGGTGCAGCTTCCACCGTGCCCCTCTAGTCCTTGTTTTGAGTATTCGAATTCAGGTGTCCATGCAATAACGAATGCACCAATGCTGAGAGGGTAGGGGTAAATTCACCATGACAGGCAAAAATGAATCAATAGATCATGATTCAAAGTGATAAATAAGTCACTCCCTCAGGAAGATTTGTGTGCAAGGCAAGAGCCGTCACATGTCTCTGAGGAAACGTACGACGAGGGACAGTTGCAGTGGTCGATGAGCTCTCAACGCCCTCAATTTGAGCCCTGCCATGGAATTTAGCAAAACGGTTCATGATAGAAGATCTCTCCAGCTCTTGACACTCTAATCTGAGATCTACTAAAGATGCCCTCCTGTCCAAGCTTAAATGAAGATGAAAAGCAGTCAGGGATATGAGCAAGTATGATATGATGGAAAAACTTCAGGAAAGAATCAAAATAAACATGAAAGCATCAGTTGATTATGTTTTTGGAATATCAAAGTTAAACATAAGCAGGAAAATAACATACAAACTGTCGTGAATTTAGAACATGTAAAATTCAAGCTTACATAAGAGGATATTCAAAAGAAGTGAGATCCAAAGAAGAACAAACCAATCAGTCTCTTAAACTTGGAATGAAAACATATAATGTGACATTTGAGGGAAAGGGGGAGGGAGGTCAAGTGAGGTTCCCTGACAAGTTAATCAAACCTTCATCCACCCAACAAAAGATTTTGCTCCATACAACAAATTAGTTAACTTCCTCAAACCTGCGAGCTAATCCAGAATTCCTAAAGGCCAACACATGAGAGAAGCCAACTTGCAAATTAATATCAAGCCAAGCATCGGTGATGTGCGTCCACTGTCCAGTCCATGACTTTCTTAGCTTATAGCTGCGGCATGCTAGCGGCTCAGCAGCAGAGCTATCAGTTACAGCTGTTGGTGTTTGTATACTTATTTTATCTTACATTGTGTTATCGGAGTAATCTCCCTTTGTATTTGGGACTTGTTTCGTTAATTATCTTAAATCAAACGCGGGGGTAGTTATTCCCACCGTTTTTATTTCACAAAAGAACCAAAGAGTGCTTTAAGTTTAAACATCAGTGTTATGTGTTAACCCTCAGCCACCATCACAAGACATTTCTAGCACATTCTATTGTTTTAGATTTAAATCGGTTGCTATGTCAGGGGATACACAACATGTAGACATAATGTAGGCTGGTATAAGTTGGGCAAAAGTCAGACATGTTAGGCACAAATCAGATCATAGGTATCATTGATTTTGGGTACATTTTGTAAACCCATGCCTGTTCATTCTAGATACTGAGGTGGTAATGAATAATGATATAAAATTATAATTAATTGGATGTATGTTCAATCTCTCCTCTGGTTGTTTTTGAGCTTGCATTTGGAGATTGGCGCTCTGCACCAGGGATCTGGATGCTATCATGCTGTGCAGCTAAGCTTTTTAGATATAATGGTGGTATTGCACTTTTCTTTTCAGTACTCTGGTGGCATGATCTACTCCATAACCTCGAGGATTGATGAACCCGTTTTTTACTTGATAAGAAGCTGAAAAATAGTTGTAACGTCTTTCTTTTCATCCTACTATTATGAGAAAATAGACAAATTGATGGATACCTTATTACCAAACTATCCAGTTCAGTTAGATACAAAATGTGGTACATTCAATCTCTGGGATTTTGTATTTTGTATACATCTCCACTGTTATATAGAGGCTTGAAAACGGCTCAAAATGAGCATATGAGCCGAATCTATGTGTACAATTGCGTCACTAAGGAAAAAAATTCCTAAAATCCTGGTATTATCTAACTAAACATATATCCAAAGTCCTAAAAACATATCATAACAAATCCTAATTAAAATATATTCAAATCATATTTAAACTATTGTTAATATAATTTAAATTCCTATCTAATTTTTTCAACAATATCAAAGTTTTTTTTTTCTTTGTCGTTACCAATCATATTGGAAAAACAAGAGATTTTTTATGAAAATTACTTGCGTAAAGAGCACGCGCAACGCACGTGAACGTGTAAAAACAAAGATTTTTGACGAAAATTACTTGCACAAGTCGCACATGCAACATGACTGGTATATATAAAGAGGCTTCAAAACGGCTCAAAATGAGCCATCTAAGCCGCATGTATAACATTGCATAATTAAGAGAGAAGAAAAACAATAAATCCTAAGTAATTCCTAGACCTTAAGAAACGTGTATGAAATCCTAAAATCCTGGTATTATCTAACTAAACATATATCCAATGTCTTACAAACATATCTATAACAAATTCTAATTAAAATATATTTAAATCGTATTTAAACTATTTTAAATTCCTATCTAATTTTTGACAATATCAGAGACGAGCTTTTTGACGAAAATTACTTGCATAAAGAACACATGCAACGCACATGAACTTGACTAGTATGTATATAAATGTGTGTGTGTGTTTTGTGTCTCTTGACAACAATGCCGTAATTTCATGTCTCCCACATCCATTATTCATTGCAAGTCTCCCCTAGTTGTCATGAACCCAACATACGCGATCTAAAACCTTGAACCCGAGTACCTTACATCTGAATAAAGGAGGTGAACATGTTAGTTGAAGCATCATGTTGTTCTTTTATATTTTTAAGAGCAAGAAGCATCGTGTTGTTTTCTAATTGAATAATGAATGGAGTAAGATGGCCTAGGAAACCTTTAGTAGAGTATAAAATACCATAATGTAGCACAGACACATGACAAGCAAAGCAAGCTTATCCAATATCACATTAATCAAAGACTTATTCACTCGTCTGTAATGGCTTATACTCGTAGAAAGAGAAGGTGAAGAACTTCGGGAAACTTTGAGGTCAGTGCAACACAAATAAGGAAGGCCAACCTTTAGGATTACAGAAACTAAAAATTTTATGTACTAGATTAAGTGCAGCATCCCATGAGATGAAGACAAGTAGACATAATGACATACAAGTATTTCTCATAAAATATTTACTTGATCAAAAGCAACTTTTTTGACATTTTAAACTATTAGCAGCGACAAGACATACTATATACAAACACATTGCTGTGTGGATCACATTCACATTACCAGTGTGTGATCTTCATAGTACTCAGAATCGACACTGATAGCATCAATTCCATCAATTGTTGCTCACCTCATGCTTGGAAATGAGAGTGTGCCACATCATATGGTCACACCCTGTTCACAAGAATCATGATTCAACAGCACAATTCACACAATAACCCACCAACACAAGGATATGACTTCTCCATAAATAGCAAAGTATCCAATTTTTACCTCAAAAAATCATTTTCCAGCTTCCTTGATTTTCCAATAAAATTTTCTGCAGCCTTTGCCAAATGATTTTCTCCTTCCTTTTCTGAAGTTTTAAGCTTTCCAGATCCCCTATGCAGGTTCATGAATTAATATTAGTACGTAAAATCCTCAAATATAAATGTAGGTATCTGAAAGACAAAGTAAACTACGACGAAAACCTTATATTTAAGGCATTCATTAGCAGCATACTTTTTGTATTTCAAGTGTAAGCTATAAACTGCAGCATCTAAAATGCATGCAGTGCTGGAAAATTAAAGTTGGTATTTCGAGAACAATGCTTACATGTTACCACTGTCCAAATCCATACGAGAATCACCTCCTGAACATGAAACCAGACTGCAAGCATCTCTTAGGATTAACTTAGCACAGAAATAAGTCACACTTTCACAGGATGTATTTGCATCTGCAGCCAGAAATGTAGCTGGTACAGAAGGAAGAATTTGTTGCATTAGCTGACTTGTCAAGATAAGCCTTCTTCGTGTTCGAGAAATTGTAAAAGCGTCTTCTATCATCTCAAATTCATCTTCCACCTGCAATTAAAAGTCAAAGCAATGAGATCCATACAAAATACTGCTAACCATAAGTATAAATTGAAAAAACTTAACTACAAACATACCTTGTCAACTAGTCTATTGGTAGCTCTAGCCCAATCCCACTCCGCCACACTGTAAGAGGGAATTTTTTTACTGATTTATTAGATAGAAATTTAAGGAAATCAATCCACGGCACAGGACAAACATATCTGGTTCTAAAATGTAGAGGAAACACATGCATGAAGGAATACGTGTTTTAATATTCATCTTTAACATTTGATAGTGAAGAAGCACCACCTGATACTTTGCAGCCTTTGGCAACCTTCTGTCACCTCCTTATGCCAGGGTAGAAGATCTTCCATTGCAGATTTGCGCTTCTTTGGTACCAGAACCATATTATTATTACTAGCCTCTAAAGCAGGACGATGTGGAGAAGCCAAAGAGTGATTAGCACTCACGGGAGTGGGTTCGTGTTGGAGACTAGGTGACGTATCATTTCGGATACTGCCAACTTGACCTGCCTCGTATCTTTGTTCTGGCACAATATCTTGATTCATGCTCTCAGAAAATTTTGAGAAGAAGTGATGCTGACCAGCAGCTTTTGCACTTCTCTGCAAAGTTTCAACTATATTATTTTTGTTGAAATTTGACCATTTTTAAGGTTGCCATACTGCTCAAACCAGGAGGGTGCCATTTGAGGACTAATTTGAGGACGATCACCTCCTCCGACCAACGAATTTGGGGAATTTTTACCACGAGGAAGGGTATGGTTATGAATATCATGAGGCTTAATTAGAACTTGGTCCTGAGATGGTGCCTCTTTACCGTTGTCCTGTACAGATGTATTTGCACTCTTCTCTTCATTTGCCCTTGAAGAAAAGCTCAACATTCTGACATCAGACGGGAATGAAATATTTTGGGAATTGGCACCCGTTTCTCTGAGAATTGTGTTCTGTCCATAAACATATCTATGACTTGTTGCCCAGTCTTTCTGCGAACTTTCAGAGACAAAATCTGGACCTTTAAGCCTCTTCACAGCCCTTTTACTTGGGTCAGAATCTACACCCTTCATGGCCTGCACTTGCTGCAGTAAGGAGTAATTTTGTTTCTGCACATCCGACGATCCCAGACTGTGGCCATAGGGACCAGTATTATGGTTGGAAGAGGAAACACTTGGACGGGAATCATATCCCTTGTGGTTGTCAAGAGATGAGTCGTGCGAATGCTCTCCCCTGATAGATCTTGCTGATGTAGAGGGCCTAAAGATGAAAGGGATACATCAGACATCCCATCTGAATGATGCTTTGGATCTGCCTCTTGGCATCGGATGCACTTCCAGTCTTAGGTTCTATGCTTACGCTTTCAGGAGGTGGCATTTCTTGTGAGGAAGTGTCTTTCACCAGACGATCTTCTCCTTGCTCAGATGGAGGAGCGCTTTCTCCTTTTCTCTTGCTCTGATTTTCTGCCCTCTGCGGTGCCTGCGAATTTGTTTCTCTACTGCTAGGCAAAGGACTCACTGACTGAAGCACATTGGAGATGATCTTCTGGGGTTGCATGCCAGATACCCGCCGTTGAGATGACACACTCGTCCACACATTATGCGACATGTTGGAGAAGCCACTTTGCTGAGACATGGCTGACGTTCCAGGAAGTTGAGCGGCAGTCCTCGGTTCCACAGCAGCATTCTGTTGGCCAGAACTTCTGAAATGGCTACTTGACACTGTGGGTTGGAACTGACCCGTACTTACCGGTAAAAACTTTGAAGCAACAGATACAGAGTTATCAGTAGGGGGAGTGAATCTTGTAGGTGGGGCTCTACCAGCACCACTAGGTAATGATGCCTCGGCAGATTGATCAATAGTTTCCATGTGAGACTTGTGTCCCTTCACATTATGAAAAGGCTTCTTAGAAGCAGTATGAGTGTTGCTAGCAGGAGGGTTTGCTGATTGATTATTTGGTGTAGGTCCAGTTGCAGAAGAGATCTGTTGTTGCTGTTGTGTTCTTGCTGCTGATGCATTGGAGAATGATTCATACGAAGAGTATAAGCAGCATTTGCCAACGAGTTTCCTTGGGAGTTTGAGTTCATGGAATCCTTGCCTCTGTTGCCAGGCATAAGTGATTTATCACGTATCTTTTCTCCTAAAGATGCTTCATGAGCAGGAGGAAGAGAGGGAACCGAACTAGGGGATAATGACCATGTTTGAACTTGTTCTCTTACCCCTGCGTCTGGATTCCTTTGATCAAAAGCATTAGCTGTTTGTTGTAAGGAAGTCTGCGAGGGCAAAGCACAGTCCGAGAGAGTTTGTCGTTGAGATGGTGGGGCTAATTTTAGACTAATACCTTGCAAAGCAAACTGGTTACGCTGTAGATGAGAAGAAGACTCATCAGATACATCTGCATCAGGCATCTTGGATGTTGTATTATTTGCAGAAAAACCAAAGTGTGCAACAGCATTTCCAGCTCTTGACTGGTCCACCTTATGCAGAAGCTCTAGCATATTTTCGCTGCAAGAAATTTGAAGGATGATTAATATAAAGTAGAAGATAAATAATAATATTAGTCAAATTTCGTCAACGTTCTCTCAGTGGCAATCATGCATGGACACCAATATGACATGACATGACCCGATATGGACACAACAACAATTTGGCATGTCCAAATTTTTCACGAGTGTCTGACAAGTGTCCTATACAGACAACACGGACATCGGACTTATTTTAGTCTTCGTGCCCTACACGGACACAACAAGGACGCCCCATTTATTTTGAAGTGTCTATGCATCCTAGATGCAGAATATAGCATATATAGTTTTATGCATAAGAAACAATCAAAATCCAAGTTTTTTTTCCTTCACAAGGCAAATTTATAATAAATAGTACGCATGAAGGTTATAAATAAGCCAATAAAATAAGAAAGATTCATAGACTGGTGTGGTGTGCCACACTGCCAATTTCCTTAGAAACTGTAGGAATCAACAAGAACAAAAGCATTTATCCCAGAATTTTGGGGTCAGCTATCGAAAACTGAGAACCTAAAATATAAAAGTGTACAATAATGTCTTCGGCCATTATTTACCTTGTTCCACCACTTCTTTTATCCTGCGCAAGCTGCGAAGTTGCTCCATCAGGGGAAGGCATAGAAGACTGATTAGGAAAGCTGCTTCTATATTGCACTTCTTCTGCTGCTCTTGCATTTCCTTTTAAATCAGTCATGTGCTCCTATCAATATAATATAAAATAACACCTTTTAGACTGTAAGATATTTGGACTTTATCACATTAAATTCCAATTTCTTCTTTAAGGGTTCCAAGTTTCATATAATGCTGCATATCCACTTTGGTTGTTAATGATAGAAGTTAATCTATATTCAGAATAGCTGTTTTCAGTTCTGTTGTCTCTTGTAAAGAGAAAAAAGGAAAGTTTAAGGGGCTTATATCTTATTGCCTATCAGATATTAAACGAGGTTGGGAGGCATCAGGAATTCTTTCTCGATATCACACAGATAAAATGGTGGTAACTTTAAGACATGAAAGGAGACGTAAACTAGGAAGATGAGGGGATGAAGTCATCTGAAACCATGGTTGACACTTCAGCCCTTGACAGTTGGGAGTTTGTGAAGTTCATGTGAGAGATTTGTCTCGCTCCACATGAAAATTCTTAAACTTGTGGATGTGGAAACTTCAACTAATCCATGCTAAAGGGTTCTGAAGAATCACTTCCAATCAAGTTCCCCACTAATGTTGAAGATTGGGAAGGAACCTTTGTGCAAACATCATCTTTGGTAGGAAACTGGAAACATTTTGCAAAGCAAAGTTCGAACCTGCAAAATTAATCATGATAAACTGAAAAAGGATGATGGCGGGGAAATCCACTTTACTAAATCATTTGATTGAGGTTCTTTTTTCTTTCCCTTCGACCCGAAGTTCAGTTCTTTATTCGTATAAAGAAGGTTCGGTACAAATTGTATGGAAAATGAAGGAAAGCATGATCAAGGGGTCGGACCGGGACGGATAGGTTTACTGCTTTGGAACCTTTCTTGGATGAAAGCCAGTCAATATTTATTTTGGTAAGCATCAAGCATTAATGATGAATGGTCAACACTCATGTCCAGAAGTGGAGAGGATTTGATGTCTAAGCCGGGCATTGGTAGCATAGGTATAAACGAAGAAAGCAGAAGCATAGGCACGAGTGGAACGGTCAATCGACGCTTTCCAAAAAACAGCTCTAACTTCTAGTGGACCAGTAGCTTTCCTAAATCTGTAGCTAGGTCGGTAGGACGAAATTTCCTAAAAGGGTGACAAGAATTTGGAACGTACAATGTGATTGGCTTTAAACGATTGAAGTAAGATATATTTTGTTCTCTTTCTTTTAATGATTTTATTACATGACAGGAAGTTTCAAAGATCGAGGATTGAGGGAGGAACGTGATTACCTTGGATTATGAAATCTTGCAAAAAAATCACTAGGAATAACCGCTTGGTAAGAGAAAGTAATCATAATAACCTTACATAAAGAGAATGCCAATAAAAGGAATAATAAAATTTATTGTTCGTAGTGTGAAAAATAAGAACAAATTCACGATCTATGTGGATAGTAATCACTATAAAAAGGTGGTTCTTGCACAAACTGGAAAGCAAATGGATTTTTAAATAGCAAATGTCTTCCAAGGTAATTGATTGGAAGTGATTTTTACTTGGGGATGTAATATGTCTAGTAATAAAATGGATGCTAATATTCCATATTTTATCAAAAGACAATAAATGTGCATATGCATATTATTTTATCAATCACCTTTCCCATGTCCAAAGCATTATTTGCAGCATGACCATCAAACTGTGTGCGTCCTGCATATCCTTGCTCTTGATTTTTCAACCCAAGAACCCCAGGCTGAGAAGAGCCCTGAGAATATGATGTGTTATTTTGGTAATTCATAGGTTCCATGGTACTCATCTCTGAATTTCCCATTGGGTAAAATGGAAACCTGCGGAGACCCAAGTTTTCTCTACCATCCTGACCTGACATTAGACTGCTATTAACCAATGGGTAGGGACCATTTCTAGCTAAGAAAGATTTTTTTCCTGCAGTCCCTCCTCTTTCAGCATTCTGCCGCGATACCAAGTAACCTGCATTGAAACCTTCATTTGGAAGCTCTTCTGGATGAGAATTTTCTTGTTTATGGAGGAGCATTTCCCTTGATGTTCTATCAACATTATCCATGGGTGAGTCCCGTGCTTGTGGGCTGCTACTTCGCTGATTCTGATACTTCTCTATTTTATTTTTCAAGAAAGTGTCAGCAACATGTTTACCATAGCCAGACTGCTGTCTACTGAGCAACTGTTGATCAGTTTCCAGACTCAGTTTTAAATTGTTTGAATCAATAGTGACAGCAAGATTACCCAAGTAGGAACCCTCATTGCGCATCACAGGGCTACCGGTATCAGATTTAACTCTCTCCTGTCCTCCAGCTAAATTAGAGAAAGATGCTCCAACTCGACTACCACCATACTTTAACATGCTTCCTTCATGTTCCCTTTCCATATTCATGTTTTGTTTCTTGTCATCATTATCATTGGTTTTTGGAGCATTACCCCCACTCGATGCTAATACTTCAACATTCCAGCCACTTGATTTGTTAGGATGGTTATTTACACTGTGCAAAGGCACTTTCTGCTGTTGAACCCAAGGATGCTGCGTGTTCTGATGATTGTATTCTGCAGTGTGTGCAAAGCTTGCTGGCTCTCTCATGCATACGTCCTGCCCAAACACCATTGGATATATTATTGAACTGTGATCGCACTTGCAGACTACCTTCCACACATTGCTTTTGCTGGTCAAAAGACTTGCCATTGGGTTCCTTAGAACATTGTTGGAAGGACTCATGAAAAGCATTGGATGATCCCTCACCCTGTTGGTAAGAAAATTGGTAGTCTGCAAAGTAGGTGTAGCATGACAATTCGGGCTTCCCTCACTATCATTGAACAAAGGAAATGGTGTTGAACCCAGAGAAGGTGTATTCTGACGGATACCATCACCTGATGGTGCACGCTGCTTACCATTATTAGCATTCAATATAGCAGAATGGTTCCCAGATGACAAGTCCATCCTTTGTAAACTCAAGCCACTCCATTCTTCATTGAGTCCTGTATCACTGCTAGAAGCTTCTACAGCCTCTTGCATGAGAGCACTCCAACTCCCACTCTGGATGGAAGGAAATGCACTAAGAAAGTCATTACTTTGAGAAGGATTCTCATGAAGATAGCTTCCTGTGCCTCTATCATTACTCCCACTGAAGAGATTACCCTGATTCCTGTCATCTTCACTGAACAACAGTCTCTCTTCAGTTGGATCCAGAGGAGCTACACCCTGAGAAGGTCCTACCTGCTCCACTTCCTGAGCCTGAACATTCGTTGAGAAGTGGTTCAATTGTTGGAAGCTTCCTGAAGTAGCACCACCGCTCTCACTTAGCACTGGATCATTTTCAAACATACTATTTCCCTGAGTTCCCTGGTTGGTAAGTGAAACATCATTCTGTAAGTACCCCTGGCTAGGAACTGAATATTGGCCACCCTGGACGTAATTGAAGGCAGATGACTGCATAAATGCCTTCTCTGCCAAGTTGTCAGTTGATGTGAAATCATGAGTCGTTCCTTGAAACTGGGAGGGATGGGCCAGGGAGCCTCTAGTGCTGGCAATAGGAGTACCATACAGAGATTGATCAGGCTGCTGGGGAACCAACCCCATAGATCTTATTACTTGGCCATGGTCATGCGAGAGCTTTAGCCCATTTGGAATACCTTGAATTGATGACCCAGAGCGTTGTGCCCAGGAAATATTCGCAGAATGCAACATATGTGAGCTACTTGGTAACTTCAAGTCACCTCCCATGAGTTCATTTGACCGCATATAATTAGAAGCATTATTAATTGGAATGCCACTAAGCAGACCCGGTACTTGATCATTGGTTCCCTGTCTTGCAATGCCAGAGAATTGACTAGGTGAATTATGGTGCATTCCTCTTTGTTGTAGCTGCTGCAATTGCTGTTGCCTTTGCATCTGTTCTAGTTGTTTGAACATCAAGTGTTGTTGCCACAATTGCATCTCATTGATCCCTTGCTGCTGCCTTGAGTGAGACTGTTCAAGTCCTGGATGCTGGTTCCTCATGAGCTGCTGACCACCAGAAAATCGAAGCTAACAGGAGCCTCAGCTGCCTCTGGTCTCTCTGAACTCCTTCCGAGGCCAGAACTGTACATAGGAGCACTATGTTGTGGTTCAAAAGAACTAAAGCTTCTATTTGCTAAATTGATGACTATCTGAGATAGCACCATCTCCCTGAAAGTCAGGTTGAATGGGCCTTGCCTGGAGACCCTGAGAGCCATGCATATAACCATTGTGATTTATCTGCTGGTTTCTGGGCTGGCTTATGATAAGCTCTGGCTTCAGAGCTGCTCGATTCGGATTTGTGCCAAAAGGTGTTTGTATAGACTGCATGTCATTTCCTCGCTCAGTGTCTGCAAGTGAAATCAACGTCAAATGTATACAAAATCACAGAAGAAAGTAACCAAATAATCATACCAACACTCTAAAGAGAAACTGGAGGCTTTTTATTTTGTTCTCCCTTAATATTACAATATAATATGGAAGATCAAATTAATAAATAATGAAACTTGTAGCTTTACTATCAAAATATCACCATATCTCGATAAAATGCATACCTACAGACTGTGATGCATAGTTCTTTGAGTTAGAAGATGGAGGAATTTCATTCTGTGTTTGGGTGCCAACCCATGGGTTGTTCAAAAATGGCCAATTTCCGCCTCTAACTTGAGATTGACGGCCCTGAGAAGAGTCGTCTTGATCAAAGAAGTTGTGAATATGTTCAGGAGCTTCATTCCCAGGCATAGATAAGAGAACCTACAGCAGCCGGGGTCTATGCTGTAGCTGAAGATAGGAACTGGAGATCAGTACAAAAGAGGTATCTGAACACCGAGCCTGCAAAAGATTAAAAAAATGATTATTCAAACTCCATTAATCGTTAAATCTCTTGAAAGTATAACGGCGAAACAGTTTTTAGAGGGGAGAATTTTTAGCACTACTTCTCTAACTAATTATTCATCCTGCATAATATAGACACATGACCCAAATGCTTACATAACAACTAGAGTAACCAGAGCCTGTAATGACGCCTTATCTCGCCAAAAGTTTCAGCAAATCTCATGTACACTATTCCCAAATAGCATTCATAATGTTTGTACTCGGTGACATTATTGCAGGCTCATTTCTGTTAAAACATCTAGTTTTTACTCGAAATAAAGTAGCTGGTTAAACAAATTAAGACATAATTGTTAGAATTATTAGCGTGACATTTTGGCTAGGGGACGGATAAAACAAGAGTTGAGAAACTATAAAGCTAATACGGCAATAAGCCCTAAAAGACATAAGAGGAAATAAATTATAATGTAAGGGAGACAAAAGTGTTGGTAGTAGGAAATTTTAATGGACTTCCACAAATGTTTGAAGAATTCCTCTCCAGACTAGTTACTTGGATGCAAAAAAATCTATCACATAAACTGCTACTGTAAAAATATCAACTGGTTTTGGTTAGGCTCTCAGTTAAGGTGACCCTAGCTGAGTTCTTGCCCATGTTTCTCAAAACAAAAACAAAAAAGATATACAACCAACAAATGCATACCTTGGTAGTTTAATTTTACAGGCAATGTAAAAGAACAGACAGACATAATTAACCTCCAAGAACTTTCCAATTAACGTGCAATTTGTCAAACAGGGTAGCATTTCAGCATTCATGTATGTTTTAGTTGACCGATTTTTGTAGGTTCAGAAAATCCTGTATTGTGGTTACTATTAACGAAGGGCATATCAGCACCATGAAGCTCCCACTCATTCAAGGCCTAGGGAGGGTCCAGATGTACGTATCTTACACCCAACATGTGTAGAGGTTGTTTTCTGATCTAAATCTGCATACCCTAAGATGTAAACACTAAGCCTTAACATCGCACCAAGCGACGTCCTCTACTCTTGCAATTAAACTAACATGAGATTATTGCAAGAAACAATCATAGAAAATATGGGTTCAAATTATCATCAGAAGATTGATCATAATTGCACAAAAGGCACCATAAATCAGATGAAGCAAGAAAGAAAATGAACGTCATCAAAGTTAATGAGCACATTCATTAGCAACAAAACACGTCAGTAACTTCATAGGGAGAAAAAGAAGTTGAGATATGAATCTATAGACTTTATTCTCAAAATGTCAGAAGAAATCTCGTCAATAACAAACAACACAACTTTGTTTAGTACCAAATTTGGTGAGCACAATCCTCAAAATGTCCGATCGTATGGAAGTGACATAAATGTCTGATATTGTGGACCACAAGTCAAAAGGATAATCGAAGATGTAGGAAAATAAATACTCACTCAAATGTGGATATAAACCCCTGCATTCCTACTGACAATAACACCCACTTTATCGCTCTCATTCTATGAATACGAGATGACACGATATGGATACAACAAATGCCAATGATTTTGGCGTACCCTGTTGCATTTTGGAGTGATCATGTGGTGTCGATGCGACATGGACACAACACAAGTTATGGAAAGTCGGTGCTTTCTAGTTCTAAACTCTTAACATGTGGTTCCCTCCCCCCCAAAAAAGGAGCATACTTCACCAAACAAGTACAATCTGCATGTCAAAGCAACAAAAAAAAACCATGCAATTGTACCATTTTGTGAAAGCAAATGATGCAGACTTGAGCGACTCTCCAATTCCACAGCTTAAATCTATACATGCATCGAACGATCGAGTACTATGAGAAAATCTAGACATCCATGAGCTGATCATTTTGCCTCAAAGTACCAAATCTGCATGCCCAAATAATGAAAAATTTGTAGATTCCAATTCCAAAATTACAAATCCAAACTAAAGCTCCAAAATTACTATTTTTAACGCCAAAAGCACAAAAAATGCCGCATTTCCTTTCTCCTCCTAAAACAAATCTACGCATAATCTAGGAGATCGAACAAAACAACAAATTCTCGAATTGGGGGTTCCAGAAAATCCCAAAATCCCCCATCAGGTCATCAAACCATAGAAAAAACTTCGATTTCTGAAATAATTTGGGGTTTCTCTCGAACTTACAAGGATTGCGCGAATACTTCCACAAATTGCAATCGAAATCTTGACCTCGAGTTAGGGCAGACGTCGTCTCCTTCCTCCTCCTCTTTTTCTAGGGTTAGGGTTTCGAGGAAAGACCTGAGAATAAAAATTTCGGAGAAAATGGGGGTGTTTTCGCAAAGATAAAGTTTGATCGAGAGAAATTATGCGAAATTTTCAACAAACTGTGGGTAGAAGAGAAGGCCCGGTTCGGATCCGGACCCTAGGCCCGTTATCCGAGCCTGGGAGGTTCGGTTTCGGGTTTGGGATCCGAAAAATCCGAGCCGTTGATTTGATGGGTTCCTGTTTTGTTAGGTGATTTTGGCGAGGTGGCCGTGGTTGACGCGGACGGATCTGGGCCGTCCGTTAGATGGGAGTGGTTTCGTGAATAAGACGTCACAGACGTTATTTGTTACTATTAATATTGGGCCGGGCTGCTGTTAGGAGTTAACTGTGGGCCTATCTCGGCCCTTATTTAGTAAGGCTCGTCCCATTTTCTAAATTCTAGATTTATAATGTAGGAGCTCATTTGTAGAATAGTAAGTCATATCTATAGTTTCAATTTCTATAATTTCGGTCTCATCCCACTCATAGGTTATAAGGGTTGGGTCTCCCAATTTCTAGATTCTAGATTGTAGGAACTTATTTTGTAGAATATTAAGTTCCTATTTGGAGCTCAACTTTCTAGATTCTAACTTTTTTTTTCACATTAATTTTTGACAACACAATCTTTGGGACCGGAGCTCACTTTATCATTTCATACTATTCTCATACAAATCCAACCCATTCTACATTTACTCTCTTTTTTTTGAAATTTTGGGCCCCAAATTGTATTTGAGAGTCCCAACTACTAATGATGCTCAAGAGCTGTTTGATTCCGCGAAATGTGACGAATTAAATTTTTTTTTAAAATGGACATTTTGTATACTTTTTTTTTTCTTTTTAAAAAAAAAGCTATTGCTTTGAAGTGCGCCAAAATAAAAAAAAAATTAGATATTAATATTTTGCGTACACGTTGCTTTGGAGTACGATGAAGTAAAAAATCCTTCGTCCAGGTGCTTTTAAGAAGTGGAGGTTATAAGTAAAAAATTTATATAATTTGATGTTGGATAGTTGTTGAAGTGAGCTGGAAAGTGTAACTTTTTAGTTCTTGTTATTTAGAAAATGTTAAAGTAGAGAGGAGTGATCCTCCACCAACCAAACCCGCAAAGTTAGAATGATGATTTCTCACTTTCTTGCTCCACTTCGGAGGAAGAAAAAAAAAATCAATGTCAAATGAGGATGTAGTGGCAGACAAGATTTACTGTTCATGTCATTTCATAATAAATTTTTTCTGCAAATCCTCCAACGAAACACATGAAATGATCATATATTTGGATTTAGACTACTTCACTCCCCCAAATATGTGAACCTGTTTCTGTCACGCCAATACTAAGTTTGCATGATCATTTAAAAAAAAAAATACTACATCCATAGTTTGACAATTATGCTAAAATTTATATGCAATAGAGAAATTAAACACCTTAATTCTTGTCAATTGATATTTTTAAAATAAATTTATCTACATATTCTGTTGTGTTGACCTGATATATAGAATACATGACCAGGAGGTTGACTGGGATTTAAATATTTTCAAGTTTGATGCTTAATAAGAAAGTTATTTTCTTATTATTTATAGAGTTATTTGTATTTAATCTCCTCATTCCAATTGCTAATCATATCTTCACTTTTTTTCATTTTTATTTTAATTAATGTTACCCTCCCAATTTTTCTGGTAAAGTGCAAACAAACTCTCCTTAGATTTGCGTTTTTGCATTTAAAGATCCCTTATGTAAAATACACACTCATATTTTCATTTTTGTTCAGTTTGCACCCATACCGTTAACAGCCGTTAAAATACGTTTAAAAAGACAATTTTACTCCTTCCCCCACTCTCTCCCCCATCTCTCTCCGGTGGTGGGGACGAGTCAAGCGGGGTCGATTAGAGGAGAGAGGAGGGTGGCTGGCCAACGGAGGGAGGAGGGGGCGGGTCGAGGGGGGCCGGCCGGCGGAGGGAGGATGGGGCGGCGGGTCAGGGGGCCGGCTGTCGGAGGGAGGAAGGGACTGGCCACCACTGGTAGGAAATGGAGGGCATTTTGGACATTTTAATTTTTTTTTAAAAAGTCATTAACGGTCATTTCTAACGGCTAATAGACCCCCCCCCCCCCCCCCCCCCCTCCCCTCCCACACACCCCCACGTACCCCCTCCTCCCTCCGTAGGCCGGCCACCCTCCCCTCTCCTCTGGTCGGTCCCGCTTGACCCGTCACCACCACCGGAGAAAGAGGAAGGAGAGAGTGGGGGGAGGGGTAAAATCGTATTTTTAGACGTATTTTAACGGTTGTTAACGGCATGGGTGCAAACTAAACAAAAATAAAAATGTGAGTTTTTCTAAACAAGGGGTCTTTAAATGCAAAAATGCAAATCTAAGGAGGATTTGTTTGCACTTTACCCCAATGATTGGGGGTAACACTAATTAAAAAAAAAATGAAAAAAAAATGGAGATATGATTAGCAATTAAGGGGAGAGAGATAAATACAAATAACTCTTCTTTATATGATACTGGTGAATGTGTATTATGTGTTCAAGGTCTGTTTGGTTCATGAACTTGGCAATGAAATGTGGTAATTAAAGTTGAGCCCTACCTAATTATTCTATTTGACTCAAATATTTGGCATGACAAAAACTCCAATGGATCATTCCCTATAACTTGTTTATTCCACCAGTTTTACTTCCTTACTGATTGGTTCAAATTTAATTTTTCACTCACTGAATTCATTGATTTATCGAACTCAAAGCGAGAAGTGGTTTCGAAATCGAACCACGAAAGAGATATGTGGGTGTGTATGTACAAATTGGAGGCAATTGACCCAATTGGTATGTAACGCAACGTGCACAAAATTTCGTGCATTATTTCGGACATCGCAAAAAAATCATTGATTTCTTTGATAGGTTGTACCATGAAAATCCATATTGTTTATATTTTTTTAATAATCCATGAACAAAATAGTCTAAATTTGTGATATATTTTACAAGTGAAATACAAAGTTATTTTGGTTTCACATAATACGATGAAAACATAATGAGGAATCAAAATATTTCCATATCAATATGTATTATGTGTTAGAAAGTTACATTCTCGCTTGATAAATCATGGCGAAAATAGGAGGCAAAGTAGTTTAATTTTATTCAAACTTTTCTAAATGAACCATTCACCATATACATATTGTATATGCTTCAAGTATACCTTATTAATTAGCTTCCCTCCTTCTCTTATTTTATTTCAATGATACTCCTAGCTCTTGCAATACTTGTCAATATTTTTTCAGGTAATTTCATTAGGGGGGGTGAACTTTAATATATTTATGGAAAAGAGGGCATGTTTTACGAAATTATAGGAAGGGGGATGCGGCGACATCAGAGATGTCGCCAGAGAGGAGAAGTAGTACGGCGACATCTCTGATGGCGCCAGAGGGGCCCGCCCCCCCCTTGGCGCCATCTATGATGTCGCCAGACTCCCTCTCCATTTATTCTCTTCCAACGTTCTATTTTCTCTTCCAAGATTATAATTTACAGGTAATTTCATTAGGGGGGGTGAACTTTAATATATTTATGGAAAAGAGGGCATGTTTTACGAAATTATAGGAAGGGGGATGCGGCGACATCAGAGATGTCGCCAGAGAGGAGAAGTAGTACGGCGACATCTCTGATGGCGCCAGAGGGGCCCGCCCCCCCTTGGCGCCATCTATGATGTCGCCAGACTCCCTCTCCATTTATTCTCTTCCAACGTTCTATTTTCTCTTCCAAGATTATAATTTATAGTTAATTCAGGTAAGTAATATTTATCTAAAAATCAGCTAATAGCTAATTAAAAATTAGTCATTATTATTATTATTATTTTAAAAAATATAACTAAAAATTAGTTATTATTTTAATAAAAATAACTAATAGTTAGTTATCATAAATTATCATCGGAACTAATTATTATTTTTTAATAATTTAATAATTAATATATTATTAGTGATACTTTTTAATAATTTAATAATTAATATATTATTAGTGATACTTTTTAATAATTTAATAATTTAATAATTAATAAATAATAAATAAATAAATAAATAATAGTTTAATTTATTAGTCTTAATTATAATCTTAATCATAGATTATTACCTACTATTTTATTATAATTAAATTAGTAATATATTAATCATAATTATCGTCAGAATATATTATTTATAATTAGTATATTATATTTAATTTATATTTTATTAATCATCATTATTAATCATCTAATAATATATTAATTATTAAATTATTAAAAAATAATAATTAGTTCCGATGATAATTTATGATAACTAACTATTAGTTATTTTTTATTAAAATAATAACTAATTTTTAGTTATATTTTTTTATAATAATAATAATAATAATAATGACTAATTTTTAATTAGCTATTAGTTAATTTTTAAATAAATATTACTTAGTTTTTAATTAACTATAAATTATAATCTTGGAAGAGAAAATAGAACGTTGGAAGAGAATAAATGGAGAGGGAGTCTGGCGACATCATAGATGGCGCCAAGGGGGGGCGGGCCCCTCTGGCGCCATCAGAGATGTCGCCGTACTACTTCTCCTCTCTGGCGACATCTCTGATGTCGCCGCATCCCCCTTCCTATAATTTTGTAAAACATGCCCTCTTTTCCATAAATATATTAAAGTTCACCCCCCCTAATGAAATTACCTGTTTTTTTAAAAGAGCAATTATACTTGGGCCCCCAGCCTAGATCTTCCCAAACCCAACCCGAATAGTCCCCGGGGTTTTGGGCCTCACATAACCGCATTTGGGCCCTCATAACAGACCAAGTAAAAGAAAAGAGAAGGATATTAGCGTAAATTTGCCCAACCCCCATTGCTCCCTAACTATAAACATTCCAGCTTTCCGCCGCTTCCAAAACCCTAACCCTAAGAATCCGCAGCAGCAGCCATGGCAACGGAGTTGGCAGCGGCGAGGACGGTGAAGGACGTGTGCCCGCACGACTTCGTCAAGGCGTACTCTTCCCACCTCAAGCGCTCCGGGAAGGTCCAAGAAACCCTAACCCTAGATTCCGATCTCCCTATTTTTCCCCATCATTTTTATCAACTTATTCGTTGACATCCCAACTAGATTTAGGGTCTTTAATTCTTTTACATTATTCTTTCTCACATTATGCTTTATATCAAGTATAAAATGTATTGCTTGCATAAAGATGTGATTTTTGGTTAAATTTGGATTCGATGTTTGGTTCAGACTTGTATGGAATGACACGACACGCCAAGGACATTGCGGCACGGAAACTGCTCCTATTTTGGTGCGTCCCAGTTTAGTTTGGAGTGTCGGGGTGTTTCCGATACGTGTCGACACAACACGACCAACAATTTTTGGGGCGTCCTTGCTTTCTTGATTTTGTGTATCTTTTCATTGGAAAATTGTTAATATTTCAAGTCGTTTATCCCAACTGAACTTTTCATTTGACTCGATCCAACTTGGCATGACCTGCAATTTTCACGATTTTTCTCCCTTATAGTTGGATATCAATGCGAGCTAATAATGGTAATTGTTAATAATTATCAGGTAATTATATTTGAACCAATGCAGATGGTATCATAATTCAAATATCATTAACTTATATTATAAAAAGAGGATTAACTTCAGTTTTTTTTTTTCATAGAGGGATTATTTTATCCCTAATTGCGTAGAAGAGGAAAAGATTGTAGTATTTGTAAAGCAAGGGATATAAATCCAACTCACTTGGAGTGGTGGACCAAAAGTTTGGAACGCCAGTCATTTGGCGATTCAAACTTTTGGTCCGCCAAGTGAATTGGCGTTTCTTTCATATTAAAAAAAACATCCCGCACCAACTCTAATGGCGTTTTGTTCAAAAATTTGTATACCTAGTAACATTTTGGTCCCACTCATTTAAATTACTTAGGCTTCAAGCATGGCCATTTTGTGTTAACCCTTTAGTCTTCATTCACAGTGATCATAATGCAGAAGTCCATTAAAATTTGAAATTATATTCCTAAAGAGTAACATGTCAGACATGTTAGAGACCCTGAGGGGAAAAGAATCAAGAAGCAAAATAAAGTAATTTGAAGGAACTGGCAAATACAATAAAAGTTTTGACTCTAATGGCGTAGGGTGTTTCACTAGTAACATGTTAAAACTTTTATTGTTTTGTTCAAACGCCATTAGACTTGGTGTGCGATGTTTTTTTAATATGAAGGAAATGCCAATTCACTTGGCGTGGTGGACCAAAAGTTTGGGACGCCCACACCAAGTGAGTTGGCGTTCGGTCTCTTTCTTTGCAAATACTCCAATCTTTTCCTCTTCTATGCAAATGTGGATAATTTCTTCCCTCTATGAAAAAATCTGTTAAAGTTTGGATGTTCTAAAAAAATGAAGTGTGTTTTTGAATTCCTACTAAATTAGGCAGCACGTGCACTCCCAAGAGTCAGAACGATGTCATTGTTCTTGGTAGATACATAACAAGATGCATAAGCAACACAACAAAGGCACTCCAAAATACACATCCAAGAGTCAGAACCATGTCATTGTTCTTGTTTGATACATTATCTCCAATGAGGATTTCTAAAATTGAGTTTCTATTCTACTTGGCATTGTACTATAAGAAAATTTCTATCCAGGTTGGCAAAGTTTCTTCATAGAAATTGCACCAAATAACATTCTCCAATGGTTCTCAATTTCTATCCTACGTGGTGCCGCCCAATATTAAGATGGAGAATATTAAAAGTGGAAATTTATGTTTTAGCTTGAAAGTGGCGTCCAAAATTAAGATAGAAAATTTCTAGGAAGGTTTCGATGAAAAATAGGATAGAAACCACTGTTGGAACAAGTTTTTTTCTAAAATGGATTTCTATGATAGAAATAGGGGGAAGAGAAACCCCCTTTGGAATGACCGACAAAGGCACTCCGAAGTAAACATGGCATCCCAAATTTAGTTTTGATATTGACACCATATTTTTATTTTGTCGTGTTATATTTGTTTTATTCAACATAGTTCTAAACATGTCTTATGAAGAAATTTTGAAGTTCCTGCCCTACACCAAACTTCTAGACTCAGTGTGTGTGTGTGTGTGTGTGTGTGTGTGTGTATATATATATTTTCCGGTCAAAATGCCATTTTGGGTAGAGAGCTGGATTCATGCAACAATTTATTTTTTATTTTTTATACAATCCACTTAGAATGATTTAACCTGGTTGCTCAATGCCACTACAACAATACTGTAGAGTTCAGGTGATGGTTGAGGGTTATTTATATATTTATATTCTAACAGTCGAAAATCTTGTTTCAAACCATGTTAGAAATACGTCCTTTTTTGTTTAAATGTTGGTATTGATGCATGGTGGAAATGTGGGCACCTAGTAAAGTTGTTTTTTGAGTTAGTGCTAGATATGGTTTAACATAATTATTACATATCATTTTCTATGAGTGTCAGGAAGCTTTCCCGTTTTCTCCAGTTGTATGTGTTTGAAATGGGTCCTGTTTAACTTTGATTTATGTAGTGAACTCCTTTTTCTTCCTCTGCATCATGACCGGAGAATGAATATATATATATATATATATATATATATATATATATATAAATATATATATATATATATATATATATATATATAGTCCTTTTCCGGTCAAGATGCCATTTTGGGTAGAGAGCTGGATTCATGCAGCAATTTATTTTTTATTTTTTTATACAACCCACTTAGAATGAACACAATTAAGGATTTAACCTGGTTGCTCAATGCCACTACAACAAGAAAGTAGAGTTCAGGTGATGGTTGAGGGTTATTTATATATTTATATTCTAACAGTCGAAAATCTTGTTTCAAACCATGTTAGAAATACGTCCTTTTTTTAAATGTTGGTATTGATGCATGGTGGAAATGTGGGCGCCTAGTAAAGTTGTTTTTTGGGTTAGTGCTAGATATGGTTTAACATAATTATTGCATATCATTTTCTATGAGTGTCAGGACACTTTTCCGTTTTCTCCACTTGTATGTGTTTGAAATGGGTCCTGCTAAACTTTGATTTATGTAGTGAACTCCTTTTTCTTCCTCTGCATCTTGTGTTGAGATCCTTGTACATTTAAGGACTACAAAGAGGAGCAAGGATGCATATGATTTGATAAATTATATTATTGTCCTTTGAACCAAGCTACCATTTGTAATTTAGTAACTACTATGAATGATGACCAATTGAGTTATACTTCTATTAACTACTGGTACTTCTTTTACGTGGCTGACCCTTGTGCTCAAGGGCTCATGGGTTAGGGTGCACAATTAAGAGAGCATTTCCAGCTCGAATGCCTTAGCACCAAGGAGGCTTCACAGAACACAACACTAACATTATGCAAATTCTCTAGTTCTCGTATATTTGTTCCCCATTATCTGTACATTCTGCACTACTAGGGTGGTAAGGCCTCGTCTAGGAATGCAATTCGGAAAGAAACACAGGAGTTTGGTGGAGTTGGGCCTCTAAACTGTGGACTGAGGCCTCTAAACTCCAAATAACTTAGCGTTCTCTTTTTACATAAGTCCAGTATTACCTCCAAACTCCGAGATGCCCTAACTTAAATTTAAACTCAAAATTTTCTCCATGGTAGTCAAAGATGCGTCTCGAGCGAATTGGATCCTTTGCATCTCGAGTGTGCCTTGCGCCTTTGACTAATTTAATTTTCTGTGGTATTAGCAAGCCTTGCTACCAAACTAGGCATAAGAGAGCTGTGTACTTGGATCCTTTGCGTCTCAAGTGTGCCTTGCGCCTTTGACTAATTTAATTTTCTCGGTGGTATGCCATCTCTTCAAACCCCACTTTCAAAACTTGAAAACTACAAAATAAACCGAACTTCGTTTTAGCAAGCCTTGCTCCCAAACTAGGCATGAGAGAGCTGTGTACTGATTGTGTGACACAATAGTTAATTTTGTTAATAGTCGTTGTATATATTATATTGTTTGTTTCACATTGAACAGAAGGTTCCTTGAGGCATCATAAGTTGCTAATACATTTTCTTTATTTCACATTAAATAGATAGAACTTCCTCATTGGACTGATATTGTGAAGACTGCAAGGTTCAAAGAGTTGGCTCCATATGACCCTGATTGGTATTTCATTAGAGCTGGTATGATGGTTAAATTTAGCTTTTGAGATAGTTTGCCACCTTTTCAATTTCTTTTTTGCCACTGAATTTCTTAGAACAGAATTATATTGATGTTGGAGATTTTTTGTGAAGCTTCAATGGCTAGGAAGATCTATCTCAGGCAGGGCGTTGGAGTAGGTGGTTTCCAGAAGATTTATGGTGGTCGGAAGAGGAACGGTAGTCGTCCACCACATTTCTGCAAGAGCAGTGGGGCAGTAGCTCGTCACATTCTCCAACAACTTCAAGCAATGAACATCGTTGACCTTGATTCTAAGGGGTGAGATATTCATTCATGCATTTCCTTATAATCATTATTCAATTGTCTTTCGTTGTTTGTTTTAGCCTTTCATGACATTTATCCAATATCTAAGTTTATTGCACATAATTTATGCAACGAAGATATTTTGAACCCAACTAAATACATTGATACTAGCAAAAGAACTTCTGGATTGCTACAGCTGCTTAAATGTGAACACCTCTAACAGACCAAGGGAAGTGAAAAGGTTTATTTATTACTTGCAATTCTTCAATGATCATGCTATATAATATTTTTTGATAAAATGCTATGTATTATTTTTGTTCTGGTAATTGTCATTATCGGGAATATTTTGAGTACCTTAGCATCTTTATAATACTTTTTGCTCTAATAGTGCCACAATTTGGAATTACTAGTGTTCTTTTCTTGTTGGTTATGCTTGTTTACAGCTTCTCTCTTGCTTTTCTTTTAGGGGAAGGAAAATTACTTCTCAGGGACGACGGGATCTTGATCAAGTGGCTGGAAGAATTAGCGTTGAAGCATGAGAATGTGGATGTACTAATGATTTCTGCAGCCTTAGCGAGAATGTACTGGTGTTGTGTGAAACTTGTTAGTCATAATTTTTGAGATTTTGTCTTTCAATTCAGGGTATTGACTTTAAGAATGAATCTACTTTTACATGTAAGACGATCTTTTAAGACTCCTTTATGTTGCTTCTTTGATGTGTGGAATGCAACTTTTTTTTGTATTGGACCATGTATTCGCTGAGATTGTCAGCTGAGATTCAGGAATTAGGATCCTGGTTTGAAGCTTTAATCAATCTCCAAGCACTCTATTTCATATCATGTGAAGGGGACGCATTCTTCTGAGAACCTGACATTGTCCAATTGGAAAGTTTATATATATATATATATATATACAGGCCCCTTCAGGTGCGGTATAATATGTTACGGGTATAATATGTTACGGGAAAATACGGGAAGGCAAAGTCACGGACGGGTGAGTTGATCATTGGGAGCTGATCCTTATTGCTGGCATTAAATGTTCACTCTCCCTTTCTCTCATTATTACTATTCCTTTCCATTCTCAGCCCCCTCTCATTATTACTATCCCTTCTCCTTCTTCAGCTTTATTTTTGCTGAACGAAGTCTTCTCTAGTCTCCTTTGGAGATGGAAGCCCCTCTCATTATTACTATTCCTTCTCCTTCTTCAGCTTTATTTTTGCTGAAAGAAGTCTTCTCTAGTCTCCTTTGGTGATCGAAGCTTCGGAAAAAAATCGAAGGTGCGGGACAGAGCCGGCGAACATGGGTGGCGGCGAGGAGGGTGGTGTCCTCCTTGGCGACGGCGGGACAGATATCTCTCCATCTAGCAAATCTCTGTAAATCTTTTTTATTCATTATTACTATTATTCCATGTGTTTCTTAAATTTTCATGAAACATATTTTGTAGATATTTCTAATGATAGATATCTCTCTATCTAGCAAATCTCTGTAAATCTTTTTTATTCATAAATAAATTTCTCTCTTCCAAAAATAAAAAAGACAAACTGATGGTTTTTCTCCCTTCCTTTAAAACAAATCTTTCCTTTAAAACAAATCTCTCTCTTTTAATACAAATATTTTATCTTCAACAAAAAGTCTCTTTCTCAAAAAAAAAATCTCTTCCAAACCCAGCACGGACACAGAGTTTGGAACGAAGATCAGGTCAGCACGGACAGAGAGTTTGGAACGATCTCTCTTCCAAACGCAGCACAAACAGGGAATTTGGAACGAAGGTCAGGTCAGCACGGAAGTTTGGAACGAAGGTATTCATCTTAAATATCCATCAAATTACATATATATTTTTTATTTTAAAAAGATATTAAAATGGTTTATGTTTTAAAAATAAACCAAATAATAAATCAGATAATTTTGGAACAAAGGTTCGAAGGTATTCATTCTAAGTTTATGATATTTTTTACTGATTATTTTCAGGAAGAAATGGAGGCTGTCGACTTTGTTGTAGGGAGTAGTGGGAATAATGACGTGAATATTGATTTAGAGTGTATACACAATTTGGAAATACAAGTAGATAGTGAAAGTGAAAATTCTCTATTTGGTTCAAATATTAAATCAGATAACGTTGAATATTATCCGCAAGTCCCGGAGGAAGTGAAGCCTAAATTGGGTCAAGAGTTTGAAACATTAGATGATGTCTACCATTTTTATAATACATATGCTAAACGATGTGGGTTTAGTGTGCGTAAATGGAGTACAAAAAAAAGAGAGAGGGAATGCTGATATTTTACGGAAGGAGTACGTGTGTTTTAAAGAAGGAAAAGGGAAGACAATAGCGGATCCCGAAGCAGTTCGTCGTCGAGGAGTAGTGAGAGAGGGTTGTGGTGCTAGACTTGTTGTTGTTAGGTCATCCACCGATAAGTATGTCATCCATGTATTTGATGAGGGACATAATCATCCATTATCAACCCCAAGTAAGACACATTTAATGAGATCTCACCGTCAAATTACAGATGCCCAAAAATGTTTAACTCAACAACTTGGGACAGTAAATATTCCAACATATCAACAGTATAATTTGCTTGGTTTACAAGCGGGTGGATTTGAAAATATTGGTTGTACACAACAAGATTTGTACAATCATGAAAGAAATATGAGGAAAGCGAGAGAGGGTCACGAAGGAGACATATTTCACGAGTATTTGAAACTCGAAAAAATTAAGAACCCTTCATTCACTTTTGAGATTAAATCTGATGAGGAGCACAAGATAACTCACTGTTTTTGGGCCGATGCAACTTCCCGACGAGCTTACAAGTTTTATGGCGACGTTGTGGTATTTGATACAACTTATAATACTAATCGGTATGGATTGATTTTTGCACCACTTATGGGTGTAAATAACCACAATGAAACTATAGTATTTGGTAGTGCATTTTTGGGAGATGAGACAGTTGATTCTTTTAATTGGTTATTTAACCAATTTCTCAAGGCTATGCCGGATGACGCTCCTACAATGATTATAACCGATCAAGATCCGGCAATTACAAAGGCAATAGCGGAGACTCTTCCCAATACTTTTCATAGATATTGTAGTTGGCATATTTTGAAAAAGTTCTATGAGAAGATTGACGCTGTTAAGTACAGTACTTATTATAAAGAATTTTCAAATTGCATTTGGAAAACAGAAGTTAAGGAAGAGTTTGAAACAAAGTGGAGAGAGCTTGTGGAAAAGAGTGACTTGAGTTCCAATGAGTGGCTAGAAAGTATGTTTAATATACGCGAGAAATGGATTCCTTGTTATATGAACCATATATTTTCGGCTAACATGTCTAGTAGCCAACGAGCGGAAAGTGCTCACTCATTCTTTAAAGGCTATGTTCAAAAAAAAAATTCATTAGTGGATTTTATGATTCAATTTGGCAGGGGACTTGAGCGCTTACGTCACGATGAGAAGGTATCGGATCACAAAGATATAGTGGAAAGGCCCAAATTGAAATTACAAAATGATGTGGTGGTCCAAATGGTTGACATCTACACAAATGAAATATTTCACAAATTTCAAGAGGAAATGTGTCTTTGTTCCAATTATAAATTTGAGCTCGTGAATGACGAGGGCATTAAAATTGTGTATAAAATAAAAAGAAAAAAATCTTGATCATCACAAAACCCGTGAAATTGTGTATGATAAGGATTTGGATTTCGCAACATGTACATGCAAAATGTTTGAGAGTTCAGGGATCCCATGTCGACATGTGTTATCTTATTTGCAAAAATTTCATGATTTCGAATCATTGCCTAGCCAATACATTTTAAAGAGGTGGACAAAAATGGCAAAATACGGGGCCGTTATTCTCGAGGGTGGCATGGAAATAAGTGATGACAAATCCTATTTTTTGAACCGGAGCCGTTTGATTCATCAAGCCTTGAATTTGGTTGACAGAGCCCTTACAAATCAAGAAACAAAGAAAGTGTACTCAGATGCTTTGGATGGTGCAAAGGATAGAATAGATGAGATTATCAGTGGTGTTGTAGTTGGTGGCGAGATTGTCGAGCCAACGATTGGGGGTACTGCATTCTCAGGACGAATGAGTTGTAATGTTGAATCTACTTATAAAGAACCAATCCAAGTACGTGCTAAAGGATGCGGTAAAAGGCTCAAGGGAGGAAAAGAAAATGCATTAAAGAAGCCAAAAACCACCAAAGACCGAAAATGTAATGGGTGTGGATTGTATAGACAAAACCATGATAAGAGAAATTGTCCGAATATAAAAAATCGGTACGTACTTTTAGTATATAGATTTTTTTTTTAAAATTCTCAATCCAAAGTAATTATATTTACTAAATTTTATTTACATTTTGTTTAGATCTTTCCAATCCACCATAACAGAAAAAAGCTTGGGAGATGCAGAATATCATGTAGAAGGTACAAAATCACTATTAGTTTGCATTTGATCTAATATTATTTCATTGCTAATTGTGTTCTGAGTGTTCTATAATATTGTGTTTTTGAATTTTATTTTTTTAGATTTATCAAGTTGATAAGGAGTTGAGCAAAAGGTGTTGCTGCTACAAAGGTTTACTTTGTCCATTGCTTATTTCTGGATGGGGAAGCTGTGCTCCATGCTTTTCTGTACTACAGAGAATTCCAGTTCAGGAGAAATATGCTTCACTTCTAATTGTTGATGCTGTTCAAGTGTTCTGTTGGAAAACCTTGCGACATATTTTTTTCATTTTGTTCCTTTTTTCCCTTTAATTTGTTGAGACTATTTCGTTTATTAATTTGAACATTTCTACAATGAATTTGTTAAGGCCCAGGAAACATTGAGCTAACATGGAAAGATGTATTCACAAATGTATGGAGGTCTGCCAGTGATCTTTAGCTAGCATGCCAACTTATAATGACCCTGGACTTGGAATTTTTTCAAGGGATGCAGCAAGGAATTTGCTGAAAACATATATAATTGTTGTATCATTTTTTATGTGAATCATTTTTCGGAATTTGCAAAGGGATGCTGCTGCTATATTTCTTTATCAAACATCGTACAATTATTCCAGAAGTTATGTTGGTGGTGCTACAAATTTTTGTTCCTCGTCATGCTCCTCATCTCCGCAATTCATAGTTGTATTTTGTTGTGATAAACATACTTTTTGCTGTGTGATAATGTATGGAAAGTGATGCAGGCAACACAATGAATGTTCATAAATCATTTACTTTGGCGTCATGCTCCTCATCTTGACGAAGGTGCTTTTTGCTGTGTTCCTCGTCATGCTCCTCATCTTGACGAAGCTTGAGTTTCCTGGGTGAACTTTTACTTTGGCCAAGTTGCAATCTGCAAAATAGTTTGCCAAAGTGTACCTAAGTTGTGTTAAGTTTAACTCTTCAGAAAATTTAATCTAATGGCAAATTTTGTGCCGAACAACATATGTTTTGGAAAATTATGAGAAAACGGATGAGATGACCAATTCTAAGAGATGACCAGCTCGGCCGGCACCTCAACCACCTGCCCACTGAAAACACCCAGCATTTCTGTGTGTTACTCTAAACCGAGTACAATCACAAACAAACACAACTGATCAAGGAAAGTGCATATGAGAATGGAGTCCTGCGTCGGTTATGGGTGAAGTGTGGTCAAGCGCGTGGTGTGTCCGGATCAGCCACCCGGACTTCCCCGACCTCGACTTCCGCCACGAGTTCCGAATGTCCAGGTCCACCTTCGACTTCTTCTGTGCCAGGCTCTGTCCCGCACCTTCGAATTCTTCTGTGCCAGGCTCTGTCCTGCCGTCGCCAAGGAGGACACCACCCTCCTCGCCGCCACCCATGTTCGCCGGCTCTGTCCCGCACCTTCGATTTTTTTCCGAAGCTTCGATCACCAAAGGAGACTAGAGAAGACTTCTTTCAGCAAAAATAAAGCTGAAGAAGGAGAAGGAATAGTAATAATGAGAGGGGCTTCCATCTCCAAAGGAGACTAGAGAAGACTTCGTTCAGCAAAAATAAAGCTGAAGAAGGAGAAGGGATAGTAATAATGAGAGGGGGCTGAGAATGGAAAGGAATAGTAATAATGAGAGAAAGGGAGAGTGAACATTTAATGCCAGCAATAAGGATCAGCTCCCAATGATCAACTCACCCGTCCGTGACTTTGCCTTCCCGTATTTTCCCGTAACATATTATACCGCACCTGAAGGGGCCTGTATATATATATATATATATATATATATATATATATATATATATATATATATATATATATATATATATATATATATATATATATATATCAATTGGAAAGTTTATATATATATATTGGTTTACTTTTTTCTGTTATACCCTCCTTTTCAGACTATTTTGGTTTGAAATGTAGGGTTCCAAGTTTTCAATTGTACGAGTGCCTAAAACTGATATAAAATTCAAGCTCTAATTGCTAATTAGCCATGTGTAGCAAGGTGGAAAATACGTGGAAAAGAAATTAATTCTATGGAATTATTTTTCTAGGAAAAAAATTCCATGAAATTTTAAAAAATTTCATGGAAAACTTAATTTGGTTGTTTGATTGTCATTATTTTCCACGAAAAATAGTTATTTTTCATGGAAAATGATATTTTCCTATGGGTTAGACAAGTTTTATTTTCCACCATTTTAGAAGAAAATATGGAAAATGATAGGTTTTTGGAAAATAATTCCATGGAAAATATAAGCTATCAAACACTACAATTGGTGGAAAATTTGTGGTGAAAATATTTTTCATGGAAAAAACGCCCAATCAAACACGGCCTTTATTTTTTGCAGATGTGGTAGGAGTTCCAAGTGTGCTCATTTGGTTTTACTTAATGACTAGATTTGGACCCAGTATTTTTTCATTCTACCGTAAGCAATGGGCAAGAATATAAAGTTTACTACCAAATATTTACAACTTTCTTACAATCCACACCCACCTCCTGCTAACATGGTTCCACACGATCTCCCCTCTCCCCCAGTTAATGGATGCCACGTAGGCGTTTGTAAAGCTTAAAGCATAGCATTTCCTGGCAACAATAACAACCTGCAAAAAGAAAATATAAAGGGTATGATCAGAAATAAAAATTAAGGATCCACAACTTTCTAATTGAATAAGGGTATGATTAGAAATAAAAATTCAGAATTCAAACTTTCTAATTGGAAGAAAGTTTGTATAAAATCCAGGTCTAATCTCTAATTGGCCCTTACACGTTTTGGATGAAACATGGATGATTTATCTAAAACCTAAGGGCAACTTCCTTTCCGTTAATACTTTTATTGAACTCCTAGATATGTTCCATCAAGATTACTACTATTAAAAAATACATGAATTATAATAAACACATCTATAATCATAAAACTATTATATATTAATCCAGATGTCATAAGCTATATCCTAAAAATTGTATTAACACCAATAAGTGTCATAAACTACATCCTAAAAATTGTATTAACAACAATAAGGAAATGCTGAAATAATTGAAGTCTAAAAATAACTCATGTATTAATAAAAATAATTCATGTATTAAGAAAACTAGATTTATTTTAGAGAAATCTGAGAAGAATAACAATAAGATGTAGCAAGTGTTGAAACCTTTCTGCTTTCAGAAGCAACAGAAAAAAAAAAGAAGAAAAAAAGTGGTGCTTGTTGCTAGATTTTACATATAATAAACAGAAATTTTCGTACGACGGGATAAATTTAATATTATTTGTGGCAGAGGGGAGAAGTTTGCAAAAATTCCAATTAACGGGATGTCGCGCCAACTAACATGGCGGGGCTGTCGACGTGGCTGCGAGGGAGTGAACGGAAGAAAGGAGGCAGGGGGACCGCAGGCGAGACCGCCAACTATGATGGCGCGGTGGGGCCCACGTCGTGCGGGAGCTCGCCACGTTGGCGAGACCGCCAACTAGTTTGGCGCGGTTGGGGGGCCACGTTGGCGGTCCCGCCAAGTAGTTTGGCGCGGTTGGGGAGCCACGTACTGACAGAGACAGAAAAGAGAAGGACAGAGACAGAGAAGAGAAGGGAGTCAGACGAGTGAAAAGGAAGAGAGAGAAGGGAGAGAGAGGAGGGAAAATTAAGAGAGAGAGAAAGGAGAGAGGAGGGAAAAGTAAGAGAGAGGGAGGATTTGGATTTCGTGAGAGGGGGGAGGGGGGGGAGGGAGAGGACAGGTTGTGGGAGACCGTGTTCTTCGTAGACTGTGTAAAATTTTGGAGACTGTGTTGTATTATTTCGTAGACTATGAACATTATTGGAGACCGTTCCATCTCCATAATAAAATGCAACTTTCTTCTTCTTCCTTCTCCTCACTTCATTCCAGCAAGCACGTCCCAACTCTTCTCTCCCAAATATTTCTCCTCCTCCTCTGTGTAACCAATCTTCTTTTTGCAAGCAGGACCACATTGTCTTTGTGTAAGCAAATAGCTTCTCCTCCTAGTTCTTCTTAATATTTTGTAACAAATATATTTAATATATTTGTAGATTTTTTATAATTTTTGCAGATGGCTAATCAAAACGACGGACGCATCCCGGGGGGACCAACGACTGACAAAATCAGACAGGAACGGGTAAATCATATATCCACACAAATATTCGATGGAAAGGTAAATATTTAATTAAAAGATATATTTGAAAATGTTTGACTTGCTAATAAGTAATATTTCACATAAACGTGGTTGTAACATAATTTAAATATTTTATTTGTAGTTATATGATCATAGTCTTAAATTACGAACGCGGGAACATGGAAATTGGCGGACTGAGAGAAACTATAACACATGGGAGTTAAGCAGCGCACAGAAGGCTTTGGTGCGCTCATTTGGGTTCCATTATTTAGATGGGATTAAATTTTTAACACATGATGTGCATCTAATTTTAAGTCTTGTTGAGCGATGGTGGCCTGAACGAAACACACTTCAACTACCTGTCGGCGAGATGACTATCACGTTATGGGATGTGGCAAATATATTAGGGTTACCTATTACAGGGGACCCTATATATTTTGATCCGCAACAGACTCCAGCTAGTCTAATCCGACGTTATTTAGGTATTATGCCTCCATCTGATATGGGAAATGCCAGTTATGTGAAGATAACATGGTTGCGCGGCAACTTTATGGATCTAGATCGCACAATTGACGGCGAGGTAGATGTAGATGAATCGCGGGTATGTATTTTAAAGTAAAATTAATTCTTGATTTAATTTATTTTAATATTAATATTGATAAAAAAATAAAATATTTACAGGTGATTAGTTGCACTAGAGCATATTTGCTCTGTTTATGTGGTGCAATTCTGTTTCCAGATGCATCGGGAAATCAAATAAATGTGCGACTTCTTCAATTTATGGATAATTTGAAGGAACCCACTCGACATGCCTGGGGTGCTGCCACTTTAGCACATTTATACGGATGTTTGACGGATTATGTGTTTTCAAAACCTAATACCAATATTTGTGGATGTATGTCACTGCTTCAGGTAAACATTAAGTCCTTGAATGTAGATTAATTAGAGCTTTGGTATCATACTATACATTTGTGGCTGCTTTTTGAATCACAGGTTTGGTCGTACGAGCATTTCTATATTGGTAGACCCGTCACTAGCATTATTAGTGATGTTGGAGTCTATCCAGTTGCTTTACGATGGACCATAGATGTAGTGGATCAACAACATTGTCAGTATAAGGCTGTATCACTATATCGTTCTCAATTTGACATACTAGAACATAATGAGGTAATTAATTATTTACATGTTTAATTCATTTAACTTATGCCATTACTAGACTTTTTGATAGACTGTCATTAAATAGGTTGTATGGATTCCCTACACATTTGGAGATGATGAACCAGACTTGAAGGCTTTGGCGTATGATCTTAGTTTGCATAGATCATATATTATATACGACCGGTATACTATGTACCATCCGGCTGACCGTGTTCTCCGTCAACTTGGGAGGAGACAAACAATTCCCGACGATCCACCTTATATGAGTTACGGTACAGGCAATGCAATTAGTAGAATCCGTGGTGTAATTGCATGTTGGAATAGTCGGAAGGAGAATTATAGTGTGAGAAATATGCCCCTAATGGCATCTACGGATGATTGTAAGTTCTAACGTACTACGTGGTTGTCAAATTACATATTCATATAAATTGTTCGCTAACATTAATTTCATTTATTTACAGATGCTGGTATTGTTGCTTATAGGCAATGGTGGGGATGCCCTCGTGTAAGCAACAGACATTACGCTTTTGAGGAACAAAGGTTCAAATGTAGAGCCATAGATGATGCTAGTTTGCGTGCTTTTGTCGATGGCGTATCTGATTTGGTATGACTTCGTTACATGTTTAAAATTACATATTCATATTATTTGGTATGTGGTCTGACAATTTGTAAATTTCATAATTCAGAGTGGTGAGTACGAACAATATTTTCACGAACGCCAGAGATACCCGGAGCAGCATGGCCTAGTGCTTATGCAGGAACTTGTTAGTCGCGTGCATCGTTTGGGTCTTGGACGGGAACCAGAAATGCCTCCATTACATACACATCTTCCACCCGATTATCCGACCGGCACCGTTAGGCGGAGGCATTCCCGTCGTCATAGGAGGCATGGTGGAGATGATGTTGGTGGAGAGGCTGTTGGTGGAGAGCCTGTTGCTGGAGAGGCTGTTGCTGGAGAGGCTGTTGGTGGAGAGCCTGTTGCTGGAGCGGCAAGTGACCAGTACGCGGGGGGGAGCAGTTTTCATCAGTACGTCGGAGGGAGCAGTTTTCACCCGTACGCTGGAGGGAGCAGTTTTCACCCGTACGCTGGAGGGAGCAGTTTTCACCCGTACGCTGGAGATAGCAGTACTCAGCAGTACGCTGGAGATAGCAGTACTCAGCAGTACGCTGGAGATAGCAGTACTCAGCAGTACGCTGGAGGGAGCAGTACTCAGCAGTACGCTGGAGATAGCAGTTTTCACCAGCAATACTCACCAGCACCAGCATATGTCTACCCAGACATGGATTTTTTTACACAAATTTATTCCACCCCATCAGCCCCGATACCTACCCAAACTCAAGAGATGGAGGAAGATGAGGATGGAGATGAGGATGAGGAAGAAGAGGAGGAAGACGAGCAGGATCTAGAAGATACAGCAGGACGGAGAAGCCGACTAGGCCTTAGACCTGGAGAACGAGTAAATTATAAACAACTTGCCGTAAGGGGCCGGAGGTCTAGATAGTATGTTTTTATTCTTATTTGCAAGTCTTCATTGTAACAATGTTTGGCTAAGACAAAATTTGTAAGTTTGGAATGAAAGCAAGTTCGTCAACTTTTATTATTTACAACTATAATTTGTAACAATGTTAGGCCAGTACAATATTTTTCAGTACATTTGCAACTTTTACTCTCTTGGCTGACTTGTACATCTCCTTCGGTTGTGCCCCATCATACCACAATTACCGCAACGAAGTTCTCTAGTCCTGTCTTCCCGGGATTGGATGCGGTTCTTCTTCGGTCTGCCGGCTTTGCGTCGTACGTCTGGCACTCCAATTTCTCCTCTTACCAAAGGTGCTTGAATCTTGTAGGGAATTGGAATTGGTTCCATTTTTGGTTCATATACACTTCGCAGGTTCTCCGTAGAAAATATTGCATGATAAAAACTTTGAATATTTATATTAGAATATCTACACACAAAGAATACATGTACACATGGTATATAAGTATGGTACCACCTACAACATGTACAAGTCCTGTCTTCTAATCGTACAATATATGTTCTACTTGTTGAACGATCTACTACTTCGTATGTATTGCTATCAATTCCTAATATTTCTAGATGATTCCTTTCTCTGTTGATACGGGTAACAGTATTTAACATCTTGGGACAATAATACGTGTCTAGATTTTCAGCAATGTTCCTATTCTTGTCATGAAGTGTTATAATCTTTGCTCTGATACCATCGAGGAGTGTTGTTATTGGTTTATCTCGTAATCTCTTAATCCAGTTGTTAAAACATTCAGCAAGATTAGAAGTATTAATATCTAATCTAGGACACGGAGCATACGCTGTTATCCAATGTTCAAAACGACGATTTTCATCGTTCACACCAATAAGCCAATTGTACACCATTACATTCTCGGCTTTAATTATTTCAAACAAGATCTCAGCATCTGTTTGATTGTATGATCTAGCAAGCGAGTCTAACAAGTTTTGAAATGTTCTTTCTTTCGCAACTTGTTTCATGTTTTTTTTAAAATGTTGTATGCAAAAAAAGTGAGGCGATTCCGGAAAGATGTCACGCATAGCATGTATTAAGCCCTTTTGCTTATCAGAAATAAATGAAATTCTACTCCATTCATTAAAATAACTTTCAAATGATGTTCTAAAAGAGTTTAAAAACCAAGACCAAGAATCGGTATTTTTACTTTCAGCAACAGCATAAGCAATAGGATATAACTGATAGTTAGGATCGTGAGCACAAGCAATAAATAAGATACCTTGAAATTTAGATGAAAGAAATGTAGCATCAGTACTAATAACCGGTAAACAGCCCCTTAAAAATCCGTCAATGCATGCCTTAAAACAAATAAAATTCCTTGAAACCTATTGTTTTCAGTGGTTTTAAGAAAACATCTACTACCTGGATTCGTCTCCATAATTCTAAAACAATACTCCTCAAGACTAGCATATGCCTCTATGTAACTACCATTTATTTCAGCTAATGCCATCTCTCTAGCTCTCCAAGCTTTGGAATAAGTAATATGCACACGATGTTCCCTATATATATCTTTAACAATTTGTGATGCACTATAAGATTGATTGTCTCTGATTATATCAATTACACATGTTTTCACCCATGCAGCGGTAGCTAGTCGATGATGTCCGGTTGTAAGTCCCCCTAAACAGGAGTGTCGACTGTCTAATTTAGCAATCTTAACTGTTTCACCAGATCCAATCGGTTTGGCATATACTCTCCAATTACAATTCGGTTGATCACAATTATATATAATTCCACGAGCATTATTCATAACATTGGCTGAACAACTAAAATTGTGTCGAATTGCTACATTACTTATAAAACTTCTAAATTTAGAACGACTAGAAAATTCTTTTCCGATAAATAATTCAGAAGTAATTGTATTATCAATATCATCTACCTCATGATCTACATTTTCAATTAAATCATCACTATTTCCATCGTCATCGTCATCTTCAGTATCATCATCATCATTATGGTCATATTCATCAGATGACTGATTTTCTTGTAAAATTGGAAGAGTGGGTTGGGAAGAACTAGCACCCTGACTAACATGCTGGTAATTAGAAAAATATTCAATATTTCGATTATCAAATGCTTGTGATACTTGAATAACAAATATATTTATATATCGTGATTGTGAATTAATCTCAACAACAAAATTCCATGCTTCGTCGCCATCTATTAAAAAACATCTAGAACCAAAAACAGATTTCAAAATAAATTCATAATTAATAGAACAACGTTCGATAATAAGATTACGTAAATTTTCAAAAATGATACTCGGATAAGTAGAAAAAATTTGGGTTTCTCCACCTTCGTACTCTATACCGTTTACATTACCTCCATGCGAGCATATTATTCTTAGACTGCGATCCATCAAGAAAAAACTATTGCTGCCGGAGGAGAAAAAATCTTGCTGGAGTGAGAGTTATTTAAGTGCTGGAGAGAAGTTGATCTTGCTGGAGTAGGGGATTTGTTGGACTAATGGAGAGTGGGTGAATGAGTGAATAGAGAATGAGTGAATGAGTTGATGTTGCTGAAGTGGGAGAATATGTTAACTATTGGAGAGTGAGTGAATGAGTGAATGGAGAGTGAGTGAATGAGTGCTAAGATGTATATGTTTTTATAGGGATAAATGGGTAACGTAACTAATACCGCCACCCTACTTGGCGGTGAAGTTAACGTTGCCAGGACAGTTACCGTTGCTCAGTAAAATTTTGCTTTCTCCTCTTTACAGATTCTCACTTTATAGGCTATCTGACAAATTCTTCCTCTCCTCTCTCTCTAGCATCTTTTCTCTCTCCTCTCTCTAGCCTCTCTTTTCTCTCCTCTCTCCTACTCTCCCTCCCTCTCTCTCCTACACCCGTTATTTCCCCTCTCCTCACTGTTATCGGAAAAAAAAAAAAAAAAAAAACGGCAACAACCCCGCCAACACTGTTGGCGGTCTCGCGCCATGTGCAGCCCGCGCCACGTGCAGCCCTCGCTCGCCGTGCAGCCCTCGCTCGCCGCGCCAAGGTCGCGCCAAGTGGAATGGCGGTCTCGCCAGACCGCGCCACCCTTTTTGGCGGTCTCGCCTGCGCTCCCCGTCCCTTTTTCTCCTCGTTCACTCCCTCGCAGCCACGTCGGCAGCCCCGCCATGTTAGTTGGCGCGACATCCCGTTAATTGAAATTTTTGTAAACTTCTCCCCTCTGCCACAAATAATATTAAATTTATCCCGTCGTACGAAAATTTCTGTATAATAAATATGCTACATTTTGTATATAAAACAAAAAGCAGAAAACAACATTTGAGATCGTTATAGCTATATGGTGTTGGAAATTCTTCAATAACACTTCGTTTTAAATCTGCAATAAAAAAAAAATTAAATTATTACCGGCCTCCGGAGAAGTCGTGCACGTAGCACTGCCCTAAGAGTTAGCTCGGGTCTATGTGCATATTGAATCCGAACGCCCCTAGTGGTAAAATTTCCGCTTCACCGGACGTTGCCGCACACGACGTCGAGAGAATGACCCCGACTTAGCTCCGCCCAGAGCAACAATAGAGAACAACAGTGATCTTGAGAGGACGAGAATTTTAGAGGGAAAATAATTTCTGTGTATAAAAAATGAAGGAATGAGACAAGATATATATAGGCATTTTCCAACGTAGGAGAATAATGACAGATTTAATGAGTCAATTAAAATGAACGTTACAAAACGTTTTCCAGCACATGGTTCATTGAACCTGGACGGAATTTGAATAGTGAACGTATGGAATTTAAAATTTGTAACGGTCAGAATTTTAGAAAGGAGCAAAAAATCTTTTAGGGTCTCAGTCCGAACCCGAAGAGAAAATCGAATCGGCATTCGGCGCCCGCAGACGTGAGCACGTACCCGCACCCGTTACGCGCGCTGAACCGAACCGAGCTGAGCCGGGCCGGACGGCGGCGGGGGCGCACGCGTGTGGCCCATGGAGCTCCCACACACAACTTTTAATGGAGCAAAAGAGGGAGTAGTAATATATACACACTTATTTCTCTTGTCCAACCAATGTGGGACTAAAATAAGGTTGGGTTTGAGCTTTTGCTCACAGCTGAGCATTAGCTAACAATCCCCCCCCCCCCCCCCCAAAAAAAAAAAAAAACTCAAGTTCCAAGGTAATAGAAGACAGAAAGATAAAAGAAGAATAAGAGAATTTCTGGACAGTTGTATACTATGCATAAATAAGATGGACTACAGCCTTGAATCTCACGTAGTGACTATTATCTTTATCTGAAGATGAGCTTGATGGACTACGCCTTGAATCAGTCTTCTTGAACCAGACTCAGAAAATAACACACATAGTACGCTAGAGGTACTTGGGTCTATCGGGTGGCGCGTTTGATTGGCCATGCGCACTTTTACACATTCATGAGAGTTGTCTAGGATCGTCCTGTCCTATAGTCGCGGCCCTCACGACCTCTCATATAGGTAAGTTCTTAAGAGTTGGTGATAGGAATCAACCCTGCATAACATGCTTGGACTTATTAAGAGTTTAAACTCATCCTATCCATATCACACAAGGAACACTGTCACCATAGAGATGGGATATCAATGTACACATGTACAGCCTCCTGGACTTTTATTTTAAAGAGAATTTAATCTCAAGGTCAGTGTTCCATAATAGTCACCTAGTCCAGCTTGTTTCTACCCATTGAACCGGCTTCTTGGGATCTCCAGTCAGATTCGGTTGGGTTGCCACTGCTGGTGACTATACTATGGGCTTAACTCCATCCCCCTCGATGATTCTAGGATCAATGTCCTAGACAGACCCTTCGTCAAGTGGTCTGCAAGGTTCTTTTCTGACTTTATATAGTCAAGAACCACATATTTGTCCAATAGGCTCTTTATTGATTTGAAGCGCAGCTGCATGTGCCTGTTCATCTTAGCATTCACAGAATCATGTTTTAGTAGTTCTATAACAGATTTATTATCACAGTTTATAGAAATTGCAGGAATAGGATGAACATAAACAGGTATATGCATAATAAGATTTCTGAGCCATTCGGCCTCTGTACATGTAGTATCCAAAGCTATCATTTTAGAGTCCATTGTACTTCTGGCTATGATAGTTTGTTTACATGATCCCCAGGAGATTGCAGCTCCTGCTAGGGTAAAAACATATCCAGTAGTGGATTTTACATCATGTGAATCAGTTACCCAATTTGCATCGGAGTAACCTTCTATGATATCATGGTGTCTAGTATAATGAAGTTTATATCTAGAGTACCCTTAAGATATCTAAATACTCTGTCTAATGCAGTCCAATGAGATTGGTTTGGGTTACTAGTGTATATGCTTAGTCTCCCAATAGCAAATGCAATATCAGGTCTGGTCCTATTTGTTATGTACATAAAGGACCCAATCATTTGTCAATATCTATGTTGTTCTATAGGTGATCATTCTTCTTGAGAACAATACTGTCATAAGGGATAAAGGCAGGTTTCTTGTCAAAATACTCAAACTTTCTTAGCATTTTCTCAATTGAATGTGCTAAGGATAGAGTATAGCCCTCTTTCCTATTTGACACTTGCATTCCTAGGATCAGATTTGCCTCACCTAGGTCTTTCATATCAAACTGGTTAGATAAATAATTCTTAGTGTTATTTATCAGTTCCAGTGAAGATCCTAGAATAAGGATATCATCAACATACAAGCATAAAATAACACAACTTCCATTTGTATTTTTAGAATACAAACACTTGTCATATTCATTTGGCACAAAACCAAATTCTATAATGACTTTATCAAATTTGTTGTGCCATTGCTTGGGAGCTTGCTTTAGGCCATAAAGAGATTTTACTAATCTGCAAACCTTCTTTTCTTGACCTTTAGCAATAAAACCTTCAGGTTGCTCCATATATATATCTCTTCTTCTAAATCTCCATTTAGAAATGCTGTCTTTACATCCATTTGATGGATCAACAAGTCATAAATGAAAGCTAAGGCTAGGAGGGTTCTAATAGTAGAAATCCTAGCAACAGGAGAATCACTACCAAAATAAGTCATATCAGCAACGTATTTAGCGACTCCAAGGTAGAACGTCGCTAATTTTTGGGGGTTTAGCGACGTCTAACTAAGACGTCGCTGTTGATCGCCAACAGCGACTACTAGCGACTACAATTTGTTAAATGGGAACCTGCGTCGCAAGTTCGTCGGTACACGTCGCTGATATAGCGACGCTTAGCGACGCAATTTAAGCGCCGTCGCCTTTTATTAAATATCAACGACGTTTAGCGACGTCATTTTCGGACGTCGCTAAACGTTTCATATAGGCTGCGAGGGTTTCCTTTTCGATCATTCACAAATTTTCCCCCTAATTTCTCGCGCGCTCCTCCGACGATTTTCCTCCTCCGGCCTCTCCTCCGCGGCGCTCCTCCGACGATCTCCCTCCTCCGGCCTCCTCCTCCTCCTCAGGTAGCTCCCCCATCTCTCTTTCTCTCTCTCTCTCTCTCACACACACACACACTCTCCCCTGTCCCCGCTTCCCAGTTTAGGATTCGAATTTGATGTGTGTTCTCGTGAAGTTGGACACTTTGTGTCCACTTGTGTGGACACGAATCAACCCCCTGACACGTACACATGTGGGGGGTGACACTTTTGTACAACTGATTTGGGTTTTATTGGTTTTCCAGTTCAGATTTGGGGTTTTCGAATTCTTTTCACTGATACATTAAAATCAGTCCTGACACTGTAAATTCAAACTGATATTTCGATTTTGGGTTTAAATTTGATTATGAGATTCAATGTTTAAAAGTATTTTTGAATTCGAATATTAATATACAAACTGTGATTAAATGGAATATGGAGAACTGAAAACTGGGTTTTGATTTTAGAATTTAAACTAAGATATGGGTTGAAGGGTTAGTGAGTGAATGTACTAGGCAGTAATTGGATATGGCACTTGGCCTATGTTTTGGTTCAGAGTTCGGGTTTTTGGGTTGTTATATCTGATTATATATAATCAATATGTATGCACTTATGTAAGTGTGTTCATATAGGTTTCAAGATGTCAGTGGTTAAGATTTCAGTATTAGTTATCAACATTGGTAGCAGTATCATGTTATCCTAGGTATGATGGCTTGGCTAGTTCATGTTACCCAAAGAAAATTTGTCTATTGATATGGACTTAGATAAATTCCTATTGGGAAATGATATTGGAATAAGGATTAACCTGAGAATAGGCTTAACTGAACAGTAATATCAGTTAGCAACTGTTTTCTGAGTTTGAATGTCAGGCATTTTGGGAAAATGGTGAGATACACCAAGTCAGACACTGTCCCTACAGCCATTCGACTGGCGAGGTAGAAATCTATGTACGACATTTGCTATAAGGACTTTGCATTAATCTACGGTACGACATCGTGATCAGGACATAGTTTCTGCAGCCATTCGACTGGCGAGGCAGAAACTATGTAGCCGTAGATAAAGTTGACTGTCCTCCGACCCCCATCCATCGACAATGATGTTACGACAACCTATCACTACATATTTTAGTAGTAGATAATGTCTTAGTATTACATTTTGTGTGTTCATCTTATTGATTCTGTTACATCCTTCAGATACTATATTCGATAAGAACATATACTACACCATATGTACAGAACATAGATGATTCACACTAATGTATGCTAGAATGAATTTTGGGTTGTGTTCTGAGCCATCCGTTCTCACACTTGACAAAAAATCGAATATAACCTTTTTATCTGCCATTCGACTGGCGAGCCAGAAATCTATGTCAATCTTTGCACAATCGTCATCCTGATGAAATATAACCGTTTGTGGATGTACAATCGTCATCCTGATGAATTATTATCTGTGTCAATCTTTGTAAAATTATCTTAAAATGGATATGAATTACTATCTGTGAAACCGTTTGTGGATGTACAATCGTCATCCTGATGACATGTGCGGTGTGCGGGATAAATTATACAGGGTGTGCAACAGTTCCTGCAGTTTGCCAAGGCGTTCTCGCAGTACATGGACCGTACAAGAATTAAGTGTCCATGTGTGAGATGTCTCAACTTGAAATATCATTCGGAAGTGGATGTGACATACCATTTGTATTCGAGGGGTTTCATGCCAAATTATTATCAGTGGACCGCACACGGAGAACTTGTGCCTTTAGCCTCCGAGCCGGAGCCTTATGTGGAGCCTTATGTAGATGTTCACGAGCATGCTGATTACGACCAAGGGTGGACGAACATAGTTTTCGATGCCGCGGGGCCTAGTTTCGATCCGAACAATCAATATGCAGCTGAGGAGGCACCGAATGTCGATGTTGCAAAGTTCATGGAGTTGCTGGAGAATGCAAGGACTCCTTTATATCCTAGTTGTGATGACCATTCACCGTTGGAGGTAATTACAAGATTGTTGAGCATAAAATCAGATTTTAACATGTCTCAAGAATGCTACAACCGAATCCTGGAGTTAATTAAAGATATATTGCCGGAGGGTGGCAAGTTACCTAAAGACTTCTACCGATCCAAGAGAATGGTGAGATCGCTCTGGATGGGGTATGAAAAAATTGATGCATGTCGCAACGGATGCATGTTGTACTATAAGGACGAAAAGGATGAAGACGCCTGCAGATTTTGTGGCGCCGATCGCTTCAAGGCAACTAGTACAACAAGGACTTCTGGTGCATGTAAGCCAACATATTCGATGCACTATTTGTCTTTGACGCCGCGGTTGCAGAGGTTGTTTATTGCAAAGGAGACAGCTGATAATATGAGTTGGCACAAGTGGAAACAGATAGATGGAGTACTGGATCATCCATCCGATGGGAAAGCATGGAAGCACTTTAATCGAGTATATCCCGATTTTGCTTCGGAGCCGCGTAATGTCAGATTGGGGCTTTCCTCCGACGGTTTTATCCCATTTGGACTTTCGGGCTCACAATATTCTTGTTGGCCTGTGATTGTTACTCCGTACAACTTGCCACCTTGGATGTGTATGAAGACTCCTTACATGTTCCTAACTGTTATTATTCCAGGTCTGAAGAACCTGAAGAGGAACATCGATGTGTACTTATAGCCCTTGGTAGATGAGCTGAATCAGTTGTGGGAAGTAGGTGCAACCACATATGATATTTCCAGAAAGCAGAACTTTCAGATGAGGGCCGCACTAATGTGGACCATCAATGATTTCCCGACCTATGGAATGTTATCGGGTTGAAGCACCCATGGTCGTCTCGCATGTCCGTATTGCATGGATCGTACTAAGGCTTTCCGTTTGAAACACGGAGGAAAACCGTGCTTCTTTGATTGTCATCGACAGTTCCTGCCAAAGGATCATCCATACCGGAGGAACAGGAATGCTTTTCGTGCTGGCGTGGTAGAGAAGTCCAGTCCACCGCCACGGTGGTCCGGGGACACGATATGGGAAGAAGATAAAAAATTGTCAAGTGATATTGAAGAGCCTACAGCGGGGTACAAGTGTGATAGATTTGGCCGCGCTCACAACTGGACGAAGAGGAGTATATTCTGGGACCTACCATATTGGAGTGACCATCTGCTCAGACATAACCTGGATGTCATGCATATCGAAAAGAATATATTTGACAATATAATAAATACTGTGATGGACGTAAAGGGGAAGACGAAAGACAATCCCAAGGCCAGGTTGGACTTAGAAGAAATATGCAGACGTCCAAAGTTGTATTTGATAAAGAAAGGCAGTGGGAAGTATAAGCAGCCTAGAGCCATTTTCTCACTGGACAAGGAGGACAAAGGTAAACTTTGTAGGTGGATCCAGGGCCTAAAATTTCTAGACGGATACGTATCGAATTTGAGAAGATGTGTTGACCCGAAGGAGAACAAACTACAGGATATGAAGAGCCACGACTGTCACGTTTTTATGGAGAGGTTAATCCTGATTGCATTTCGGGAATTCTTACCTCAGGTCGTTTGGGATCCACTGACAGAGCTTAGCATATTCTTCAGAGATCTTTGTTCTACTAAGTTGTTCGTCGATCGGCTTGAAAAGCAGGAGAAGGACATTGCAGTAACATTGTGTAAGCTTGAGAGGGTGTTCCCTCCTGGATTCTTCGACTCTATGGAGCATTTGCCAATTCATCTTTCATATGAGGCACGTGTTGGTGGGCCCATCGGTTATCGGTGGATGTACCCGTTCGAGCGTCATCTAAACCACCTGAAGAGGAAGGTTAAAAATAAGGCACGGGTCGAGGGTTCTATTTGTGAAGCCTATGTTCTTGAGGAGATTACAAACTTTTGTTCAATGTATTTCAAGCCTCATATTGCTACAAATAGAACAAGAGCTCCGAGGAACGACGATGGAGATATAGAATATAATGATGCATTATTGAAAGTCTTCAATACTCTTGGAAAGCCTTCTGGAAAACTGAAAAAGAGATATTTGAATGATGAGGAACTAAAGGCTGTCCAGTTATATATATTACTCAACTGCGAGGAGGATGAAGTGGAAAAGCTAGAGTGGTAAGTGAAAATCTTCAACGTTCAAGTCATTTATTTGTTGATTATGTTATTATAATTTAACGAGTATATCCCGATATTTATTGGTTTTCAGCAAATTTAATGATGAGGTGAGGTCAAGTAGACCATACATTGCAGATGAAGAAGTAGAAGAAGAAATGAGACTTCATTTCCCGTCTTGGTTGACTGCATATGTACGTAAGAAGCTAGTTAGAATCTTCCTCCATTCACAACTGCACAAGAAATAACTTAACATTAAACTTAATTTTGTATCTTCTCGTGTTTAGGTCGATCGTCCGGACGTCAACCTTGAGAATGAATCTATTAGAACTCTTGCCAAGGGACCAATTTATGCCGTCAAAATATGACCAAGTTATTGCGTGAATGGATTTAAGTTCAAGTCAACAAATGTTCTCATCAGAGATAGCTTCCTGGATCTTGATTCCACAAAAAACAGTTGCTTGTGTATCAAATTTACAAACTACAAAGATGTCACTCCGGACAATGATTTCTATGGCGTCTTACGGGAGATCGTGGAATTGACGTACAACTATGGCATAGAGCCTGCCAAGATCGTGTTGTTCAAAGTTGATTGGTTCGATCCCATACAAGATCAAGGATGGAAAATTGACAAGCATGATCTTGTGGATATTAACTACCGTCGTCGATACCAAGGATACGAACCATTTATCCTAGCAAGTCAAGCTCAAGTCGTATATTTTACAATATATCCTAGATGGAAAACAACGAGGTACGACTGGTGGACAGTATACAAGACTAAAGCCAGAAATACCTACGACGTCGACGAAGTGACTTATCAGGAGGACGAGCTGTCTCTTATACCAAATACAGTTGATGTCGACTCAGCAGAAGTTCCCCATTCAATATCTACTTGTGTAGAAGAGGTACAAGTATCCGAAGGAGAAGACGAAGGAGATGCTGGTGACGATGAGGAGGAAGAGAAAGAGGAGGAGGAGGAGGAGGAGGAGGAGGAGGAGGCAAACGAAGAAGATGAATTTTCAGAGGATGATTGAGAAACTGTGATTTTGATGTATTCATATTTCTGTAATCTTAAATTATGAACTATGATCATATTTCTATTAGTATTCAGATTTTTGAAAACTTAAATTATGAACTCTAATGTATGCAGATATTTTTAAACTGTCATTGTATTTATTTATATTTTCAATCATAAACTGTAATTTTGATGTATTCATATTTCTGTAATCTTAAATTATGAACTCCAATGTTATTATCAGCATGGCAGGACGATGCGGAGGCACCTCAGGACGACGCGGAGATAGGCCAGGACGAGCCGTGTCCTTAGGTGGGCAGAGAGCACCGTTACTAGAGGATGGCTCTGGACCATCGTCTGACCCGAGCACTCTATTGTACCATACGGTCGCAGGTCCGGATGGCAGTACACCTGCGACGAGCAGTTCCAGGCTTGCTGATCATACTCCTTCCCTAGCCTTCCTGCCGCTGACAGCAGCATGGCGGGTGGGGAGCAGGTGGAGGAGGTAGTCCCTACTCCCGCCCGGACGAATCCATACAAGAGCGACCCTCCATGTGCACCTCAGGACGAGGCTAGGATGGAGATTTGGGCCGACGGTCCTACGAAGTAAGTTAAATGAATATATATATATATATATATATATATATATATATATATATATATATATATATATATATATATATATATATATATATATATATATATATATTATGCATGTCTGTATATCTATATATATTCATTAATACGTCGGTTATCGTTGTATACAGATATCGTCCCTCGTCGGTACAGAGAGCGTTGGGCTCCTTTCTAAGGTCCAACTATGGGGGTCCGTGGATCAACTACTCGGATGCCTCGGAAGAGAGGAAGGCATTCTGGTTTACCCACTTCAAGGTAACTAAAGATAGTTAATTTAGTATAATTAATATAATTTTAAGCATTTTTTAGAACTTATTATTTTAATTTGTAATTCTTGTAGATGACTTATTTTTATCCACCACACCGGGCCGAGCAGATTGAGAGGCGGTTTTCTGCCGACGCTGCCAAGTTGATCCGTGATGCAATTGACGATCAGAAAGCTCATCAACGCTCCGGAAAGCCGATTGCTGGTTGGATCACACCTGACCAGTGGACCACGATGAGGGCTCGATTTGAGGAGCCCCGGTACAGAGAGCGGTCGGAGAAGGTGAAGGCGGCTAGGATGAGGGCCGGAAAGTGGTGTGGTGGATCGATTCCTATGACGGAGCATTTCCGTCGTCTGGTATGTAATTTATTGCAATATATAAGATTTTATTGATAGTGGGAGTATATAATTTTCTATTTTACAAAAGAATAAAATATAACAAACACGCAGGTACAGAGGGGTGAGGACGCAAACATGGCGACCGTCTTCCTGGCAACCCATCGGAAGGACGGGAAGCTCATCGACGACCGGGCTACTCAGAGCTATGTAAGTACTAATTTAGATTTCGTTAATTTTTAACACAACTTGAAGAATATACAGATAACCATATAGTTAATAATAATTAAATACTTTAGACGTTTATTAGGCTAATTTAGGTAAGTACTGATGTATAGAGATGCACAATGATTTCTAGGATGAGTTTGTTAGGCTACGTGATGAGCGTGCGAGTGCTAGTGCACCGGCAGAGGGAGGGGCTGGTACATCGCAGCCCTCTCCGCCTTAGTCGGAGGACGAGCTCTGGAAGACCGCTGTTGGTGGTCTTCAGAGGGGTACGTACTACGGTACGGGGTCCTACGGCGCATTTGTTGCGACGCAGACATCCAGGGCTCCCTCTGCCAGTACGCATTCACAGCCGTCACAGGCCAAGTCGTCCCGAGTCGAAGGTACCATTGCCCGCCAGATTGTTGAGCTGCACGACGATATGCAGAGGAGGCTTTCTGAGCAGCCAGGGTCTCAAGCGCAAGGGGACGCTGCGTCGGTCACCGCACGCTTTGACGAGCTCGAGCGCACCGTGCGGCACGTACAGGGGACGCATGAGTCCATTCACGACACCGTTACTAGGATAGCGGCTTGCATGGAGCAATGCAGCGCCATACTGCTAGCCCTAGAGGAGACGCGGACGCACCCATCTCCAGCAGTTACACTGTCTCCTTCTCCAGCGGTTATACTGCCTCCTCCTTCATCGTCGTCGGTGGTTCTTACACCGGAGCAGTATGCTTACTTTCTTTCTAGTAGCGGTGATGCTCCTCCTGATCAGCCATAGTCGATATATATATATATTGTTGTGTGATGGCCCATTGTTGGGTCTTTTATGTGGTTATACATACATTATTCTTATGTGGACCATTATGTTTGACATTATTGTTACAAATTTTCATATATCTATGTTGATTGATGAGATTGTGTTTCAAACGTGTTCGTGATTGTGTGTATCTGTGTTGTTTGATACTGTGTTCGTGATACACACCGTCGTTGTTGTAACAAATGGTGTAGGGGATGCTGCAAATGCTGCAGGGGATGCTGCAAATGTTGTAAATGCTGCAGGGGATGCTGCAAATGCTGTATTTTTTATTTATTTTTCAAAATTAGCGACGTTCAGCGACGGCTAGAGACGGAAGTTAACGTCGCTAAGTAAGTATCGGAACGTCGCTAACTGTGATGAAAACCGTCGCTGATCGTCGCTAAATGTCGCTACGTATGACGTCGCTAAACGTCGCTATATGTCGGTACTATAGCGACGTAACAAAGTCGCAGAACGTCGCCATTTGGCTCTCAAGCCAGGTCAGCATCGATGCATGTCAAGTCGCTCAACGTCGCTAGGTTACGTCGGTAACTGCTGACGTTTTACGTCGCTGGTAGTCGCTGAATTAGCGACGTGTACGTGTTGCTAAGTATCGTCGCAATAGCGACGTATTGCGACGTCGTGTTGTTTAGCGACTAGGTTAATCGCGACTACATGTAAACGTCGCTAAATACGTCGCTAATTGAAATTAGCGACGTATTTTTCCTATTTAGCGACGTCCTGAGGCGTCGCTGATTTGACAGATTTTAGTAGTGAATATGTATCAAAGTAAACTAATCCTTTTTCTGTGTAAAACCTTTGGCTACTAATCTAGCCTTATATTTTTCTATGGTACCATCGGCTCTAAGTTTCTTTTTGATAATCCACTTACAACCTATGGGTTTGCTACCTAAAGGAAGGTCTGCTAAAAACCAAGTATTGTTCTCCATGATGGAGTTGTACTCATTGTTAATAGCTTCTTTCCAGAAAGGAGCATCAGGAGAGGATATGGCATCTTCATAAGTTGAGGGATCACCCTCTATAAAAAAAGTGAAGAATCCTTCTCCTAAATTTTTTTCAATCCTTTCTCTTTTACTCCTTCTAGGTTCTATGACTTGTTCAGATTGAGAATTAGGCATTTGGTCATGAGAACTAGTAGACGGAGTAAGAGAATGGTTAGAGGAAGATGAAGGGGTTCTATCCTTGAAGGGAAAAATATTCTCAAAGTAAACTGCATTTCTAGCTTCAATGATTATGTTATTAGAAATTTCATTTACTTCAGAATGGGTTACAAGAAATCTATTGGCATTACTATCTAGGACATATTCTATGAATACAGTATCTACAGTCTTAGGTCCTATTGTAAGACCTAGTTTTCTGAAATTGGGATATTTTTGAAAATTTATTATTTTTATTACTTATTAATGGTGTTTTAGTCATGTTATGATTTTTGATGATTTTAGTTAATTTAAAACTATTTTCTAAGTCATGGCTTATGACTTTGTGATTTTACTAGTGTAACCCTAGTGTAAACCCTAGAGATTTCATAACCTAGAAACTAACCATGATCATGTGAGCCTAGCCATAGGTTTAGAACATCAAATTAGGGCTTTTTAGCTGTCACGACCCGCACCCACTGTTAGGGTACGAGAACGTAACAACGCCCAGCCTACGCCGCAGTGTCGGCGGTAGAACGCTGTCCTAGGTCAATCATCTATCAATACCAAAGTACCTGTACAGTTTATACTCTCCGAATGGAGGTGACATAACAATATACATCTCAATCACATCTAGGGTAGAAGAACGAAAGATAGATAGATAGATAGTAACTCAAGAGAACAGTATCATAGATGAATAAGTCTAAGTGTCTAGTACAACATAATATCCAGAACTGTCAACTCATAATACAAAAGTCTAAGAGTCTATACATCTCCACATCTCAAAATACAACTCAGAAAGTGAGACAAAAGTAAATATAGAAAAGACTGTATAGACTAAACTGGTCTAGACTACTGGAACAACATCCTCAGCTGCAGGTGGATCCTGCTGGGGGTCCACAACATAAGTATCATCTAGTCCTGCTCCAAAATAGGTAGACACCAGGGCCTCATCCTCATCCTCTGTAATATTTTCAACAGGTCCAATCAGGACGGGAACGAGCACAATACATCTCACGCAGTGCATAGCAGGTTAGGAAATACGATACAGGCAATAGAGTAAGATACATGAACTGCTGAAAGGAAATATACGCTGTAAAAGAGATAGCTGTAATGAAATATCTACTGTATATAGAGAACTATAAGTGACTAGTGATGTAGAGCACAAGATAGGCATGTGAATGGCTAGAATTTGCACATGATTACACTACTGAGTTTGCACATGATTACACTACTTTGGAATTATTCACATGTCCACTTCTACTCCCCCGTTACCCCAATCAATACACAAGGATCTATACAAGTTACGTTATTGTACATGATATCACATGGGGCCCATGAAAGGGTGCACATGATAGTATACATGAGGGCTCAGTAAACATGAGAGTACATGATCACATGAGTGCACATGAATAATAGAAGCATGGGAGTACATGATGAAAGTGAAACACACATAACATGAAGTACCCGATGCTCCCGAGGGGGATAACATCTCATGTAAAGATCCATATAGTACCAATCCGTGTTACCAATGTGACAGCAACAAGTAAAGTAATCTAGAGCGAGAAGTAAAGCCTGAACAAGTATGAAACGGTCAGAGAATGTACTCGCCTGATAACTGAATGTCTGAAGAGGATATACTGTCTGAGGAGAGGTGTCTGGCTCCTAATCAGAGCAATATAAGTCACAATGTATCCACAATGGTAAAATAAAGTATACAATGCATACTACATGATTCTAGGTCAATCTGGTCAAAAGTTAACTCTTGGTAAACTCTAATAGTCAAACTAGGTCACAGGAAGTCATACTAGGTTACAGGAAATCAAACTAAGTCAATTAAAGTCAAACAAGGTCAAATAGGGTCAAACTAGTTAAGTTATCTAGGGTTTAGTCAATCAATGGTCAGACTAGTCAAATACTAGTCAATATGGTCAAGCTAGGTCAATCTAGACTATCTAAGGTACTACACCACAAGGTTAGGGTATAACCAATACCTATACAAGTATACCACATATAAATACATATATATATAATACCAACCTTAATCCTATATTCAAGCTAATCCCATATTCCAATCTCAAGTCATGACTCAACTCTAAGTATCTAACTTAACCCCATACATATCTTAATCTACATAGGTCTTCCACAAAACCCAAGTCACAATAATATGCTTATATATAGGTCAAACCTAAACCAACTAGTTAATAGCCTAGGGTTTAGTCAAATCTTAGTCAACAAGTCCTTCTATGTTCATCCAAGCTATTTCTAGGTCAATTTGGTCATGGTTGACCTATAGTTGACTTTGGTCAACCTTGGTCAACACTAAAAGTCAAACTGGTCAAACTAGTCCAAGTTAGGTCAAACAATGTTAAACTAGTTAAGGTTAGTCAAACTAGTCATTCTAGGTTAGTTTAAGTCAAAACTAGGTTAAGGTAGTTCAAATTTGACCTAAGGTTGACCTTGGTCAACACTTAGTCAAATTGGGGTCAAACTAGCTAAGTCTTGGTTTACTAGTCAATTAGGGTTAGGCCTAATGGCCATAGGCTAGTATCATAGCCCATAGGTTAGTATTCCTAGGTCAAGGCTATAGGGTTCATAGGTTTTTATATAACCTATACTAGAAATCATATATATATGTATATATCTATATACTACCCATATACCCATATATGAATACTATATACAATACAAACCCACATACATATATATATATATAATATCACTATATGAAAACTAATACAAATATATATATATATCAATATATATATATATATACCTATATATATATAAACTCATATATATACTATATATATATAGAGAGACAAAGTGAGAGAGAGAGAGAGACAGTGAGAGAGAGTGAGAGATCAGGACACAGGGGGGGGGGGTTTCCAGAATCCTGGAACCCAAAATCAAACCCCCAAACACACACACATAACACACATATACACACATATGTGTATATCTACATAACTACACCCACACACACCCAAATCTCCTCGAATTCGACCCACACCCTCACATATATGTATACTACACATAGACTCACTAAAATACACTAGTCTAATACCTAAATTATTAATAAAATCGAATCAAAGTTCGATTTCCAAAATCTGGAATTAACTCAAAACTGTGACAGTGCACAGTTAACACTGAAATTGGGTAATTCGATATACGCAACCCAAATCGAGCTAAGACTCGATACCAACGGTTGGTAACTAACCCCCCATAGATACACTAGGGTCCTAGGACACTGACACGACACCACGACACGGTTTCACGTGTCCAAACACACGAAAACCACACCCGGGTAAATTAGGATACACAACACTAACCGCAGTGTCGTGCACGCGTGCACTTAGCTCTAGGACACGACACACGTGTCTAGAAGTCTCGTGCACGTGTGGATAGGTTCGCCTAGGGTTGGTCTAGGGTTTAGGTAGCCTGTCTCGTGTCCACGTGTCCTCAGGACACGGCACGAACTCCGTATCAGTCGAAGGAAATCGACTGATACTCAGTGTTCTGCACCGCGTCGTGCATGGGTTCTCGTGTCTCGTGGACACGACACGAGCCACGTGGGGCCTCGTGGTCATGCCCATGTGTAGCCCACGTGTAGGGCTACACACTCGTGCAAACACGAGGTGTCCTAGTGTCGTGTCCAAGTGATACGAAGGCCGTGTCCAAGTCGGGTTTCCACAGAAACTGTGCGCGTGCACGACAGTGCACGACCAGTGCACTTGTCCTTGTGTCCTCGATAGGACACGAGGTGTCCTGAAATTTTGGGTACGACTTGTCAGTCAATGCCCCTACGTGCATGCCAAATGGCAAGTGTCCAAGTGGTGTATGTGTCGAGAAAACGTGTCTAGGTAGCAGGACATATTTTGTGTACTGTGCAGTGTCCAGACAGTGAAACTGAGAGCTTCGTGTCCAGATTTTGGACACGACACAACCCAACTTGTGCTCAGTGTTTTAGGGTTAGGTTTAGGGTTAGCTAGGCTAGGTTTTGGTTCAAAAAGTTTTGGAAAACAGTGTGTATATATCAATGTGACAGTGAGCTAAAAAAACAGTAAAATACAATGAAATAAATTAGGATACGTGTCCGATACGACACCAAACAATTCCTAGATTTCACCAAACTTTACCCACAGCTAGTATACACCTATATGCATGCAATAATGAAGAAAAACCAGTATATTAACTAGGTTTAAATACATTTACCTCTATGTGTGCAAGATCTTGAATTTCACTAAATGAGGGTGATTAGCCTCAAAGCCCAACTTGTCCTTCCTTGGTGAAACTTGAGTAGCACACTTCCCTAGGCTCCCTTAGATTGTAGGTGACCTAATGGAGAAAACTAGAGGTTCAAAGCTTGAGAAATGGGAAAGTTATGGTCAAAAGAGTGGAAGGGTTTTTAGGTTTTTCTTGTGAATTGGTTTTTCATGAAACCATGGGAATGATTCTAAGTGCTAACTATATAGGAGAGAGGGGCAAGGGGGTGTTTTCTTGGCTGCCATGGGGTAGGGGGGGTGTCCTTGGCTTCCTTCAAGGCTAAGTCAAGGACTTTAGCAAAAGGTTTGGTGATATTTTGCATGTTTTGTGCAAAATATCCATAAAGCAAATATCTAGATATTATCTACTTTAACCCATGACCTAAACATCACCCTAATGATTCTAGGTTAGGGGCTAACTACTAGTTTAGGGTAGGATAGGTTAGGAACTAATCATGAGACCTACCAAGTATTAAATAATATTAAAATCACATAATCACAAATTAAATCTAGAAAATTACCAAAATACCCTTTTGGTCAAAAACCCCAAATTTGATATTCTAAGCCTATGGCTAAGCTATCATGGTCATGGCAACTTCTAGGTTAGAGAAAACTAGGGTTTGCACTAAGTTATACTAACCAAAATCACGAAGTCATAAGTCATGACTTAGCATGACTTAGAAAATGGTTTAATCTAACTAAAATCACCAGAAAATCATACCATGACTAAAATACCACTAATAAATAATAAAAATAATAAATTTTCAAAAATCCCCAATTTCAGAAAACAGGGTGTTACAAGTCTACCCACCTTAAAACAATTTCGTCCTCGAAATTTAGATGGTCGTACTCCTCCTAGGTCAAACCTCCAACAATCAGGGACGAAGCCACTACCTAGGCAACATACAAGGTCAACAAGCAAAATATGGGTAGTAGACCTATACTGGGTCATGTCCAAAAATTGGCTGGCAGTTTTAGGTCATAAGGTGTCCTTAAATCAAATCGGAGCCAAAAGTAACTCCATGGGGTAAATCAGGATGGAGCCTCAGGTCAGGAAAATCGTACTAAGAAAATGAAGCACACAATGGTATGCCTGAGTGGGACACTAAGGTCATGGGTGTAGTATGTCATGTCTAGGTTACATATGTGAAGTCAGTTTTGAGAAAACAACTAATCTTGTGCTCCTAATTTAAAAGTCACGGTAATGTACCTATGGTGATCATAATTCAGGGTGGGAAGGGTCTATGGTCTAAATTTAAGCCAAAATTTGTGATGCAATAGTGGTACCAGGGGGACAGGTTAAATGGAACAGTCTGAGGTCTCATCTAGGTGCACTAGTCATTTCTAGATCAATACTGTCCTATGGTATCAATGCGTACAAGCAATCTAAGTGTCCTAATTGGGAAGATAAGGAAACAACAATCATTAAGGCTATAGGGTCGTCTACTATCCTATATGAAAATAGGTCATTAACAAGTGAGAAATCATTAAAGTTACCCTTCCATAAAAAGAAAATTGAAAATTTAGGTACAACAATCACAAATAGATTTTAGTCTTGACACGATCTAAGTTGATCAATTTCGAGATAAACTGGGATTTGGGCAAGGTGGGAAATCAATGAAATCAAGTATGAGCACGAGCATCCAATGATGAAGATCCAGGTCATGATTAAATTTAATTCAACTGGATACGAATACGAGGTCCATAGGCGATAAATAATTCCAAGGAGAATTGTCAAGGCTGTTGTGGATAAGATTCTAGGATAAGTTTAACTGTGTCCATCCACGTAGATTGATACATGAAAAAGCGAACCAAAGTGCAATAGGTTGATCAGACCATCATGTACCGGTTCTGATTAGACAATATGTTAGTGGGTGGCCACCCAATAAAATATGTCATGACCAAGCTCGAAAATAGATAAGCTTGCAAAACTAAGGCTAATTTAGCAGCACAAGATATAAGGGTGGTAATGATAAAAAGAATTACATAGTCCAAGTTTCTTAGCCAACGGGTCAAGTAATCAGATAAGGTATAAGGTTAAGTATTTAAGGATTCAAGCAGAACACCATCACATGCTAGGTCGAAAGAATTGAGCCAAGGTGGATCTCTAATTGAAATAAGAACCAATTTGGTATCATGGTAGAGGTTATGGTTTAGCCATTTGACCAGAAAATCATGTCAAGGAAATAGAGTACAAGAAGACGGGTTTTAGTGGGACATGGAATACCTACATGAAGGTAGGCTAGTCTAGGTCTTACATGCGAAGTTTGTTGGGAGGTAACAGCTAGTATTATACTCTGAATATCTAAGTCATGGTAAAGGACATTCAATGATCTAGAATAGAAAGTGGGAGTTCAAGACGTGATATTTGATGCAAAAATTGAAGAAGATCAAATTAACCAATGAAATAAAATTAATCAGGAATCCAGTAAATAATTTAGGAACACAGTCCTAGGGATAGATAGGCTACTAGATGAATATAGTTAGGGTTCGATCAATCAAGGGTCAAGGTTAGAAGGTCTCAATAAAGTCTTGATTTGAGGAAATGTCAAGTAAGTCAGGTTTGGGATACAGTCACGTAGATTGGTAAAAAGAGTTTAAGCAAGATGCGAAATAGAGAGGACAGTTCATTTTAATGAAAGGCAATTAGCAAGAGGATTAGATGGCAAGAAACAGATAAGAGTTTTCTCATAATTGTGATTGAGTACCCTAAAAATAAAAGATATTAATCTAACACTAAGAAATTAAAATTAACAACTATAATTTTTTTTTTAAAAATTATCAACTAACACCAGGATTCAAAGTTCTACAGTGAATCCTCCAAAATCAAATTCAATCGAGGGAAAAGGAGTTAAAATCGAAATTTTCAAATGAGATTCTCAAGGGTCATCCCAGAAATCTATCAAAGTATCCTAACAGTGATTGAGTATCCACTCTCTTTAAGCCTATTCCTCAAATCCTATCGCAGGCTGTAGTGATACTCTAGTTCGAATACCACTACATAAACTCGAGACCTGCATGGGCCACCACTAAAAACGTGTCGCGACCCGCACCCACTGTTAGGGTACGAGAACGTAACAACGCCCAGCCTACGCCGCAGTGTCGGCGGTAGAACGCTGTCCTAGGTCAATCATCTATCAATACCAAAGTACCTGTACAGTTTATACTCTCCGAATGGAGGTGACATAACAATATACATCTCAATCACATCTAGGGTAGAAGAACGAAAGATAGATAGATAGATAGTAACTCAAGAGAACAGTATCATAGATGAATAAGTCTAAGTGTCTAGTACAACATAATATCCAGAACTGTCAACTCATAATACAAAAGTCTAAGAGTCTATACATCTCCACATCTCAAAATACAACTCAGAAAGTGAGACAAAAGTAAATATAGAAAAGACTGTATAGACTAAACTGGTCTAGACTACTGGAACAACATCCTCAGCTGCAGGTGGATCCTGCTGGGGGTCCACAACATAAGTATCATCTAGTCCTGCTCCAAAATAGGTAGACACCAGGGCCTCATCCTCATCCTCTGTAATATTTTCAACAGGTCCAATCAGGACGGGAACGAGCACAATACATCTCACGCAGTGCATAGCAGGTTAGGAAATACGATACAGGCAATAGAGTAAGATACATGAACTGCTGAAAGGAAATATACGCTGTAAAAGAGATAGCTGTAATGAAATATCTACTGTATATAGAGAACTATAAGTGACTAGTGATGTAGAGCACAAGATAGGCATGTGAATGGCTAGAATTTGCACATGATTACACTACTGAGTTTGCACATGATTACACTACTTTGGAATTATTCACATGTCCACTTCTACTCCCCCGTTACCCCAATCAATACACAAGGATCTATACAAGTTACGTTATTGTACATGATATCACATGGGGCCCATGAAAGGGTGCACATGATAGTATACATGAGGGCTCAGTAAACATGAGAGTACATGATCACATGAGTGCACATGAATAATAGAAGCATGGGAGTACATGATGAAAGTGAAACACACATAACATGAAGTACCCGATGCTCCCGAGGGGGATAACATCTCATGTAAAGATCCATATAGTACCAATCCGTGTTACCAATGTGACAGCAACAAGTAAAGTAATCTAGAGCGAGAAGTAAAGCCTGAACAAGTATGAAACGGTCAGAGAATGTACTCGCCTGATAACTGAATGTCTGAAGAGGATATACTGTCTGAGGAGAGGTGTCTGGCTCCTAATCAGAGCAATATAAGTCACAATGTATCCACAATGGTAAAATAAAGTATACAATGCATACTACATGATTCTAGGTCAATCTGGTCAAAAGTTAACTCTTGGTAAACTCTAATAGTCAAACTAGGTCACAGGAAGTCATACTAGGTTACAGGAAATCAAACTAAGTCAATTAAAGTCAAACAAGGTCAAATAGGGTCAAACTAGTTAAGTTATCTAGGGTTTAGTCAATCAATGGTCAGACTAGTCAAATACTAGTCAATATGGTCAAGCTAGGTCAATCTAGACTATCTAAGGTACTACACCACAAGGTTAGGGTATAACCAATACCTATACAAGTATACCACATATAAATACATATATATATAATACCAACCTTAATCCTATATTCAAGCTAATCCCATATTCCAATCTCAAGTCATGACTCAACTCTAAGTATCTAACTTAACCCCATACATATCTTAATCTACATAGGTCTTCCACAAAACCCAAGTCACAATAATATGCTTATATATAGGTCAAACCTAAACCAACTAGTTAATAGCCTAGGGTTTAGTCAAATCTTAGTCAACAAGTCCTTCTATGTTCATCCAAGCTATTTCTAGGTCAATTTGGTCATGGTTGACCTATAGTTGACTTTGGTCAACCTTGGTCAACACTAAAAGTCAAACTGGTCAAACTAGTCCAAGTTAGGTCAAACAATGTTAAACTAGTTAAGGTTAGTCAAACTAGTCATTCTAGGTTAGTTTAAGTCAAAACTAGGTTAAGGTAGTTCAAATTTGACCTAAGGTTGACCTTGGTCAACACTTAGTCAAATTGGGGTCAAACTAGCTAAGTCTTGGTTTACTAGTCAATTAGGGTTAGGCCTAATGGCCATAGGCTAGTATCATAGCCCATAGGTTAGTATTCCTAGGTCAAGGCTATAGGGTTCATAGGTTTTTATATAACCTATACTAGAAATCATATATATATGTATATATCTATATACTACCCATATACCCATATATGAATACTATATACAATACAAACCCACATACATATATATATATATAATATCACTATATGAAAACTAATACAAATATATATATATATCAATATATATATATATATACCTATATATATATATAAACTCATATATATACTATATATATATAGAGAGACAAAGTGAGAGAGAGAGAGAGACAGTGAGAGAGAGTGAGAGATCAGGACACAGGGGGGGGGGGTTTCCAGAATCCTGGAACCCAAAATCAAACCCCCAAACACACACACATAACACACATATACACACATATGTGTATATCTACATAACTACACCCACACACACCCAAATCTCCTCGAATTCGACCCACACCCTCACATATATGTATACTACACATAGACTCACTAAAATACACTAGTCTAATACCTAAATTATTAATAAAATCGAATCAAAGTTCGATTTCCAAAATCTGGAATTAACTCAAAACTGTGACAGTGCACAGTTAACACTGAAATTGGGTAATTCGATATACGCAACCCAAATCGAGCTAAGACTCGATACCAACGGTTGGTAACTAACCCCCCATAGATACACTAGGGTCCTAGGACACTGACACGACACCACGACACGGTTTCACGTGTCCAAACACACGAAAACCACACCCGGGTAAATTAGGATACACAACACTAACCGCAGTGTCGTGCACGCGTGCACTTAGCTCTAGGACACGACACACGTGTCTAGAAGTCTCGTGCACGTGTGGATAGGTTCGCCTAGGGTTGGTCTAGGGTTTAGGTAGCCTGTCTCGTGTCCACGTGTCCTCAGGACACGGCACGAACTCCGTATCAGTCGAAGGAAATCGACTGATACTCAGTGTTCTGCACCGCGTCGTGCATGGGTTCTCGTGTCTCGTGGACACGACACGAGCCACGTGGGGCCTCGTGGTCATGCCCATGTGTAGCCCACGTGTAGGGCTACACACTCGTGCAAACACGAGGTGTCCTAGTGTCGTGTCCAAGTGATACGAAGGCCGTGTCCAAGTCGGGTTTCCACAGAAACTGTGCGCGTGCACGACAGTGCACGACCAGTGCACTTGTCCTTGTGTCCTCGATAGGACACGAGGTGTCCTGAAATTTTGGGTACGACTTGTCAGTCAATGCCCCTACGTGCATGCCAAATGGCAAGTGTCCAAGTGGTGTATGTGTCGAGAAAACGTGTCTAGGTAGCAGGACATATTTTGTGTACTGTGCAGTGTCCAGACAGTGAAACTGAGAGCTTCGTGTCCAGATTTTGGACACGACACAACCCAACTTGTGCTCAGTGTTTTAGGGTTAGGTTTAGGGTTAGCTAGGCTAGGTTTTGGTTCAAAAAGTTTTGGAAAACAGTGTGTATATATCAATGTGACAGTGAGCTAAAAAAACAGTAAAATACAATGAAATAAATTAGGATACGTGTCCGATACGACACCAAACAATTCCTAGATTTCACCAAACTTTACCCACAGCTAGTATACACCTATATGCATGCAATAATGAAGAAAAACCAGTATATTAACTAGGTTTAAATACATTTACCTCTATGTGTGCAAGATCTTGAATTTCACTAAATGAGGGTGATTAGCCTCAAAGCCCAACTTGTCCTTCCTTGGTGAAACTTGAGTAGCACACTTCCCTAGGCTCCCTTAGATTGTAGGTGACCTAATGGAGAAAACTAGAGGTTCAAAGCTTGAGAAATGGGAAAGTTATGGTCAAAAGAGTGGAAGGGTTTTTAGGTTTTTCTTGTGAATTGGTTTTTCATGAAACCATGGAAATGATTCTAAGTGCTAACTATATAGGAGAGAGGGGCAAGGGGGTGTTTTCTTGGCTGCCATGGGGTAGGGGGGGTGTCCTTGGCTTCCTTCAAGGCTAAGTCAAGGACTTTAGCAAAAGGTTTGGTGATATTTTGCATGTTTTGTGCAAAATATCCATAAAGCAAATATCTAGATATTATCTACTTTAACCCATGACCTAAACATCACCCTAATGATTCTAGGTTAGGGGCTAACTACTAGTTTAGGGTAGGATAGGTTAGGAACTAATCATGAGACCTACCAAGTATTAAATAATATTAAAATCACATAATCACAAATTAAATCTAGAAAATTACCAAAATACCCTTTTGGTCAAAAACCCCAAATTTGATATTCTAAGCCTATGGCTAAGCTATCATGGTCATGGCAACTTCTAGGTTAGAGAAAACTAGGGTTTGCACTAAGTTATACTAACCAAAATCACGAAGTCATAAGTCATGACTTAGCATGACTTAGAAAATGGTTTAATCTAACTAAAATCACCAGAAAATCATACCATGACTAAAATACCACTAATAAATAATAAAAATAATAAATTTTCAAAAATCCCCAATTTCAGAAAACAGGGTGTTACATTAGCCTAAAGGGTATTTTGGTAATTTTCTAGGATTTATTAGGAATTATTTGGATTTATGTGTTTTTATTATTATTTAATTATTTGATTAGTGTCATGTTAGTCCCTAACCTAGTTTACCCTAACCTAGAGATTAGTCACTAACCTAGGAGGCTAATGTTAGATGTTAACCTATGTGTAAATATCTAGGTTTGATAATATCTAGATATTTTATTTTTAGATATTTTAGAACCTAGAAATATCTATCTACCTAGTCAAAGCCTTAGGGGCTAAGTTAGCAAGATGGAGGGGACCCTAAATATCCACCCTACCCCCCCATGGCAGCCAACACCCTACCCTCCCCCCCTCTATATAATCACACCCCCTCATCAAAAGCCCCTTTCCTTTACACCAAAAATCAAGTTTTTCCCACAACTTCACACCCTCACCACTTAATCATTTGGACTCCAAATTGAGCCTAGTTTCTTGCATTAGACTCCCCTATACTAGAGGATACTAGTTATGGCTTGCTAGCGAGGATTTGTGGAGCTTTGGACATTGGGAGTTGAAGGGGGTTTTCATTCAAAAAGGCCTAATATTGAGGATTTTGCACTCATAGGTAAATACCTATAAACCTAGCTAATATTGTGATTTCTCTTCATAAATGCATGCATATAGGTATACCCTAACTGTGGGTCAAGTTTGGTAGGAAATAGGCTTGGTTTGGTGTCCGTATCGGACACATGTCTGTATCTTAATTGCAGTGTTTGGTGAAATGCCACTTAGGATTAAACTTTGTTATTTTGTAAAATAAATTACACTTTTGTGAAGCCCTAGACATGTAGGACACGAAACAACTTGACTGAGAACATTTTTGTGCTGTGTCCGTGTCCAAAATGGACACGAACTCGCAGCACGAGGCTACGCGTGCATGCCCTGCTACTCGACACTTAGCACGGACACTGTGGGACACGTGGACACGTAAAAATTGACACAGAGGAGGGGGCAACCTCTGACATGCCCCCCCTCGAGTTTGAGACACGTTGGTGTCGTATCGAGAGAGCACGAGACACGAGAGTGTGTGTGTCGTGTCCTAGGGTGATTTGTACGCGTGCACGATACTGTGTGTGTGCGTGTGTATCAGAGTTTACCCGATTGGGTTTTGTGAGTCGTGGACACGTCGAAATGTGTCGTGATGTCGTGTCAGTCCCCCTAGACACTAGAGGACACTAGGGGCTAGTGTTACCAACCCTTGGGTTCGAGTCTTAGCTCGGTTTGGTGAGTGTAAATCGAGTTACCTATATTACCAATGCACAGTCCCTATTTTCCTGATTTTAGGATATTTTCCAGTTTTGTAAAAACGAATTTCAAAACCAATTTTAATATGATTTATACATTGTATGAGTGTATTTTAGTACATATATACGTAGTATATATGTATGTGTGAGTGTGGGTGAATTTTGGGGGTATTTGGTAGTGTATATAGGGAGTTGTGTGTATATATATATGTATATATGTTACTGTGTGTGTGTGTTTGGGACTGGATTTGTGGTTCCAGAATCTGGAACCTCCCCCCCTGCTGTATACAGCAGCACTCTCTCTCTCTCTCTCACTGTTCTCTCTAATTCTCTCTCTTATTCTCACTCTCTCACTCTATATCCCTCTCTCTCTATATATATATGGAATATATAAATAGGTTTTATATATATATAAATATATATGTGTATATATATATATATATATATATATATATATATATATATATATATATATATATGATATATATATTTGTATTAGTTCTCATGTAGTAATATTATATATATATATATATATATATATATATATATATATATATATATATATATATATATATATATATATATATATATATATATATATATATATATATGTATGTGGGTTGTATTATATATAGTATTCCTATTTTGACATATGGGTAGTAGGTAGATAGAGTCTATATATATAGATATATAAATATATGTATAACTACTAGGTATAAGTTCTATGAAACCCCATGACTATGGCCTATGGCCAAGATTATTAGCCTATGGCTTGGGGCTAGTCCTAATGGCCCAAAACCCAACTTGTTGACCCTTGTTGACTAAGGGTTGACCAAAGTCAACCTTAGGTCAAAGTTGACCTAGTTAACCTAGAATTGACCTAAAATGACTAATTTAACTAGTTGACTAGTAAGACATAGTTTGACTAGGTAATTGACCATTGTTGACCAAAGTCAACTATAGGTCAAACCTTGACCAAATTGACCTAAAATGACTTGATGAACATAGAAGGACTATTTGACTTGAGTTTGACTAAACTAGATGATTAGGTTGACCATATGGATTATGAGGGTAATCCTATATAGATGAAGATATGTATGGGGTTAAGTGAGATACTTAGAGTTGAGTCATGACTTGAGTTGGAGAATAGGATTAGCTTGATTACAGGATTAAGGTTGGTATTGTACTATATATATTTCATGTGATATACTTTATTGTAGTATAGTATCTTAGGTATTCTAAGACATGTTAGCCTATGATGGTTTGAGTTAGCCTTATAGAGTTTGACTGGATGTTGACCATTAGTCGAGATTAACCTAATTATCTTATTGACTAGTCTATGATTAACCAAAACCTTAGTTAGACTAAGACTTGACCCTATATAGACCCAAGTAACTAGAGTTGACTAGTTTGGCTAGAATATTTGACCAAGAGTTGACTTTAACCTAGATTAGACTTGTTTAACCTTGTTTGACCTTGTATGACTTAGTTTAACTTCTTGTGACCTAGTATAACTTAGTTTGACTATAGTGTTGACCAAGTTTGACTTTGACCTAGATTGGCTTAGAATTCATATAGATTACATCGTAGATTTCATTTACCTTCATTTTGGACATGTCATAACTGTATTGCTCTATTTTAGGACATTGTGACCCTGGTACAGACATCTGATATTACACTACTCTTTTCAGAGTAACAGGCGAGTACATTCTCTGATAATTCTCTCATTTATTTGTCGATTACTGTATTTCAGTTCTAGTTAGTTCTATGTGATTCTCTGTATCAACACGTATGGATATTTCTGGATTCATGTATCGACACATACCTTACTTGCTGGCCTCTATTACTGGAGTCATTGGTATCATTCCGGAATCATTTCTGGAATCATCACGTATTGGCCAGACTCATCTCGATTCTTTTTGTCGATTTTGGATTCACTTGCTGGACGGGGAAATATTGAGTAAGACATGTAGACATACCCCAAATCCGGAATCTCCTACTGGAATCTACCGGAAGCATAGCCATCTCTTGCCCGATCAGTGAGAGATGTGCCTGATACCTACAGCCGTTTGCATGTCGACCTCGGTATTTTAAAACACACTGTTAGATCATAGTTGGACTCACCCTGGTTTCATTGATCACTGTTGGACTCATCTTGTACTGGAAATTATCTGGTATCAGATTATATGGACTGGACTCACACTGGGATTACATTAGACTTATATCGTACTGTCTGGACTCACACATGATATTCTAGTTCAGTTAGCTTTTATTATAGTCTTCATTGCCATGATTCTTCTCTTGTTTTAGTTACCTTTCTTTTCTTGTATCTTACTGTTTCTCTATGCCATCATTACCTGTATAAAACTGCCATGCTCATCAATAAAACTGTCTATAACTGCTTTATAGTTCTTTGTCATTTACTTGGGTTTTTCTAGATGAATTGTGCTCGTTCCCGTCCTGATTGGACCTGTTGAAAATATTACAGATGATAATCCTGAGGACACATGCCCTGCTTACCATGGACCTGACGAGGGATTAGCTACCTTTGGTCCCGACTCTCAGGAGTGATTCAGGAGATTAGCTAGTAGACTACTTTAGCTTTCATGTTTTGGCTTGATGTATTAAAGTTAAGATATTGAGTCTGTATTAAGTTGGTTTGAGATATTGGTGTATTATTTTAGTAGTTAGTTGTTGTTGTCTTTAATTCCTTAGGTATAACTTCTGTGTTATCTTTTCGTGTTTAGACTATGTTGAGTAGATCATACCCTTTACTTGCCCTTCATTTGGAGCTGATATCTGGACAAGTACTTTTTATATTCACTGCATAAGATTAGTTAGCAACCTAGGATAGCTTACTACCGCCGACACTGCGGCGTAGGCTGGACGTAACCACTTCTCGTGCCCCTATACAGGGTGCGGGTCGTGACACATTTTTAGTGGTGGCCCATGCAGGTCTCGTCGACTAAATTGTTTGGTTACGTTATTGTACCAAGCATGCCTGCAATTAGGAACTTTAGACAACATTAGGAATGACGCTTAGAACACCTAGAGGAATACTAGGATTGCAACATAGGAAATACAACACATGCTTGCTATTATAATTAGATTTTCTTGTCTATGATTGTTTTACTTTAAAGAGTCCTTATAAGTCTTTTTATTGTAATTAGATGGTGCTTACTCGTTCATCCCGGTATGTCTCACCTGAGAATGACACACTCTCCATCCAGTCAGCTGACCAGTTGACTGATACACCTCCACCTCCACCTACCACATTCCTCCACTCCACAGACCCAGATGCCTCCACCACCTTCCACATCACAGGCCCAGCAGGACCCAATACTTCCACCACCCCCTATCACTATACCTACCCAGGCTTCCGTCACACTCGACGGGAACCAACTGCTCATTCTGATCCAGGGGTTCCTAGCAACCCATCAGGAGCAGACCACCCTACTCCGCCAGAGCATGGAGCATTCTGAGGGACGTACCGTGGTCCCACCACCTGTAGAGCCGCGGCAAAGAGCAGGGACGATCAAGGACTTCATGGGTCTGAATCCCAAGGAGTTCTTAGGGACTGAGGGTATAGTAGTAGCAGATGACTGGTTAGACTCGGTAGAGAGGAAGCTCATTAGAGTTAGGCTGCCGGATGACCTCCAGGTCGAGGCAGCAGGATTTTTGCTGATAGACTTGGCAGGAGTTTGGTTCCGAAATGAGCCGTCATTCGCGAGAGGGAGAGCCACTTGGGATCAGTTCAAGACCCAGTTCAAGAAGAAATTCTTCTCGACCACTGCTAGAGTAGCCATGGGGCTACGATTCCAGAACATCCAGCAGGAGAACTGTTCTGTTGACGAGTATGCGGCAGAGTTTAGTCGCCTGAGCCGTTTCGCTCCTAGTTTGGTTGCTGACCCTGAGGAGATGACGCGTAGGTTTTGCCGTGGTCTAGTTCCAGATATTGGCATTCTTATAGTGGCGAACGGTATGACTGACTACTACCGGAGCTTAGAGTTAGCCCGGAGTATCGAGGAGCGTCTTCTGTCTTGCAAGAGGCCGGCTTCTGTACACATTGAGGGACCCTCCAAGCGTCAGGCTTTCCAGCAGAAAGTGCCGACGCTGCACCAGCAGACATATCATCCTCCCACACCACATCATTCGACCCCGCCAGTTAGAGCCCCGGGACCCCGACAGCAGCAGAGGCTATTTTAACAGGTGCAGCATCAGTATCGAGGTCAGGACCCGAAGACGATCAGTTGTTCATACTGCAGGAAGCAGGGACACATCAGGGAGCAGTGTAGCAAGAGGCTGAAGGTTTGCTATACCTGTGGGTCTGATACTCACCAAAAGATGGATTGTCCTATTGCACCTCCTTATAAGGGAGCTAGGCCACCTGTAGCTCAGCACCAGAGGGGTGGAGCTTTTGCGATGACGGTCGAGGAGACCAACGCTGCAGGTGACGGGTTAGCAGGTTTGTCTTTTCTGTCCTTCCTTTTCCATCTTGTTGTATGATTCCATTAGTACCTGTCAGGATATGCTTGTGATGTGCTAGATAGTGTAGTTACCCTGTTCGAGACTGTGGAATCACGACCAGTAGGACTATGATTGCATGTTATCTTTTGACTTTGATTGACTGGGGGGTTTGACCTAGAAGGAGTACGACTATCTTAATTTCGAGGACGAAATTTTTCTAAGGAGGGTAGACTTGTAAGACCCAGTTTTCTAAAATTGGGGTATTTTTGAAAATTTATTATTTTTATTACTTATTAATGGTGTTTTAGTCATGATATAATTTTTGATGATTTTAGTTAATTTAAAACTATTTTCTAAGTCATGGCTTATGACTTTGTGATTTTACTAGTGTAACCCTAGTGTAAACCCTAGAGAATTCATAACCTAGAAACTAACCATGATCATGTGAGCCTAGCCATAGGTTTAGAACATCAAATTAGGGCTTTTTAGCCTAAAGGGTATTTTGGTAATTTTCTAGGATTTATTAGGAATTATTTAAATTTATGTGTTTTTATTATTATTTAATTATTTGATTAGTGTCATGTTAGTCCCTAACCTAGTTTACCCTAACCTAGAGATTAGTCACTAACCTAGGAGGCTAATGTTAGATGTTAACCAATGTGTAAATATCTAGGTTTGATAATATCTAGATATTTTATTTTTAGATATTTTAGAACCTAGAAATATCTATCTACCTAGTCAAAGCCTTAGGGGCTAAGTTAGCAAGGTGGAGGGGACCCTAAATATCCACCCTACCCCTCCATGGCAGCCAACACCCTACCCCCCCCCTATATAATCACACCCCCTCATCAAAAGCCCCTTTCCTTTACACCAAAAATCAAGTTTTTCCCACAACTTCACACCCTCACCACTTAATCATTTGGACTCCAAATTGAGCCTAGTTTCTTGCATTAGACTCCCCTACACTAGAGGATACTAGTTATGGCTTGCTAACGAGGATTTGTGGAGCTTTGGACATTGGGAGTTGAAGGGGGTTTTCATTCAAAAAGGCCTAATATTGAGAATTTTGCACTCATAGGTAAATACCTATAAACCTAGCTAATATTGTGATTTCTCTTCATAAATGCATGCATATAGGTATACCCTAACTGTGGGTCAAGTTTGGTAGGAAATAGGCTTGGTTTGGTGTCCGTATCGGACACGTATCTGTGTCTTAATTGCAGTGTTTGGTGAAATGCCACTTAGGATTAAACTTTGTTATTTTGTAAAACAAATTACACTTTTGTGAAGCCCTAGACATGTAGGACACGAAACAACTTGACTGAGAACATTTTTGTGCTGTGTCCGTGTCCAAAATGGACACGAACTCGCAGCACGAGGCCACGCGTGCATGCCCTGCTACTCGACACTTAGCACGGACACTGTGGGACACGTGGACACGTGAAAATTGACACAGAGGAGGGGGCAACCTCTGACATGCCCCCCCTCGAGTTTGAGACACGTTGGTGTCGTGTCGAGAGAGCACGAGACACGAGAGTGTGTGTGCCGTGTCCTAGGGTGATTTGCACGCGTGCACGATACTGTGTGTGTGCGTGTGTATCAGAGTTTACCCGATTGGGTTTTGTGAGTCGTGGACACGTCGAAATGTGTCGTGGTGTCGTGTCAGTCCCCCTAGACACTAGAGGACACTAGGGGCTAGTGTTACCAACCCTTGGGTTCGAGCCTTAGCTCGGTTTGGTGAGTGTAAATCGAGTTACCTATATTACCAATGCACAGTCCCTATTTTCCTGATTTTAGGATATTTTCCAGTTTTGTAAAAACGAATTTCAAAACCAATTTTAATATGATTTATACATTGTATGAGTGTATTTTAGTACATATATACGTAGTATATATGTATGTGTGAGTGTGGGTGAATTTTGGGGGTATTTGGTAGTGTATATAGGGAGTTGTGTGTATATATATATATGTATATATGTTACTGTGTGTGTGTGTGTTTGGGACTGGATTTGTGGTTCCAGGATCTGGAACCTCCCCCCCTGCTGTATACAGCAGCACTCTCTCTCTCTCTCACTGTTCTCTCTAATTCTCTCTCTCATTCTCACTCTCTCACTCTATATCCCTCTATATATATATATATATATATATATATATATATATATATATATATATATATATATATATATGTAATATATAAATAGGTTTTATATATATATAAATATATATGTGTATATATATATATATGATATATATATATTTGTATTAGTTCTCATGTAATGATATTATATATATATATATGTATGTGGGTTGTATTATATATAGTATTCCTATTTTGACATATGGGTAGTAGGTAGATAGAGTCTATATATATAGATATATAAATATATGTATAACTACTAGGTATAGGTTCTATGAAACCCCATGACTATGGCCTATGGCCAAGATTATTAGCCTATGGCTTGGGGCTAGTCCTAATGGCCCAAACCCAACTTGTTGACCCTTGTTGACTAAGGGTTGACCAAAGTCAACCTTAGGTCAAAGTTGACCTAGTTAACCTAGAATTGACTAGGATTGACCTAAAATGACTAGTTTAACTAGTTGACTAGTAAGACATAGTTTGACTAGGTAATTGACCATTGTTGACCAAAGTCAACTATAGGTCAAACCTTGACCAAATTGACCTAAAATGACTTGGATGAACATAGAAGGACTATTTGACTTGAGTTTGACTAAACTAGATGATTAGGTTGACCATATGGATTATGAGGGTAATCCTATATAGATGAAGATATGTATGGGGTTAAGTGAGATACTTAGAGTTGAGTCATGACTTGAGTTGGAGAATAGGATTAGCTTGATTATAGGATTAAGGTTGGTATTGTACTATATATATTTCATGTGATATACTTTATTGTAGTATAGTATCTTAGGTATTCTAAGACATGTTAGCCTATGATGGTTTGAGTTAGCCTTATAGAGTTTGACTGGATGTTGACCATTAGTCGAGATTAACCTAATTACCTTATTGACTAGTCTATGATTAACCAAAACCTTAGTTAGACTAAGACTTGACCCTATATGGACCCAAGTAACTAGAGTTGACTAGTTTGGCTAGAATATTTGACCAAGAGTTGACTTTAACCTAGATTAGACTTGTTTAACCTTGTTTGACCTTGTATGACTTAGTTTAACTTCTTGTGACCTAGTATAACTTAGTTTGACTATAGTGTTGACCAAGTTTGACTTTGACCTAGATTGGCTTAGAATTCATATAGATTGCATCGTAGATTTCATTTACCTTCATTTTGGACATGTCATAACTGTATTGCTCTATTTTAGGACATTGTGACCCTGGTACAGACATCTGATATTACACTACTCTTTTCAGAGTAACAGGCGAGTACATTCTCTGATAATTCTCTCATTTATTTGTCGATTACTGTATTTCAGTTCTAGTTAGTTCTATGTGATTCTCTGTATCAACACGTATGGATATTTCTGGATTCATGTATCGACACATACCTTACTTGTTGGCCTCTATTACTGGAGTCATTGGTATCATTCCGGAATCATTTCTGGAATCATCACGTATTGGCCAGACTCATCTCGATACTTTTTGTCGATTTTGGATTCACTTGCTGGGCGAAGAAATATTGAGTAAGACATGTAGACATACCCCAAATCCGGAATCTCCTACTGGAATCTACCGGAAGCATAGCCATCTCTTGCCCGATCAGTGAGAGGTGTGCCTGATACCTACAGCCGTTTGCATGTCGACCTCGGTATTTTAAAACACACTGTTAGATCATAGTTGGACTCACCCTGGTTTCATTGATCACTGTTGGACTCATCTTGTACTGGAAATTATCTGGTATCAGATTATATGGACTGGACTCACACTGGAATTATATTAGACTTATATTGTACTGTCTGGACTCACACATGATATTCTAGTTCAGTTAGCTTTTATTACAGTCTTCATTGCCATGATTCTTCTCTTGTTTTAGTTACCTTTCTTTTCTTGTATCTTACTGTTTCTCTATGCCATCATTACCTGTATAAAACTGCCATGCTCATCAATAAAATTGTCTATAATTGCTTTATAGTTCTTTGTCATTTACTTGGATTTTTTTAGATGAGTTGTGCTCGTTTCCGTCCTGATTGGACCTGTTGAAAATATTACAGATGATAATCCTGAGGACACATGCCCTGCTTACCATGGACCTGGCGAGGGATTAGCTACCTTTGGTCCCGACTCTCAGGAGTGATTCAGGAGATTAGCTAGTAGACTACTTTAGCTTTCATGTTTTGGCTTGATGTATTAAAGTTAAGATATTGAGTCTGTATTAAGTTGGTTTGAGATATTGGTGTATTATTTTAGTAGTTAGTTGTTGTTGTCTTTAATTCCTTAGGTATAACTTCTGTGTTATCTTTTCGTGTTTAGACTGTGTTGAGTAGATCATACCCTTTACTTGCCCTTCATTCGGAGCTGATATCTGGACAAGTACTTTTTATATTCACTGCATGAGATTAGTTAGCAACCTAGGACAGCTTACTACCGCCGACACTGCGGCGTAGGCTGGACGTAACCACTTCTCGTGCCCCTATACAGGGTGTGGGTCGTGACACCTATCTTCCTCTTTTTGGGTTCAGGAATTCCTACTTTAGCTAGACATCTCCAAACTTTGAGGTAATTAATCCTAGGGGTCCAACCTTTCCATAATTCATATGGGGTCTTATCATTAGTCTTACTGGGTATCCTATTAAGAATATAACAGGTTGACAATAAGGCTTCTCCCCAAAGATTATCAGGGGCACCTGAGCTGAGAAGCATGACATTGACCATATCTAAAAGAGTGCGATTCTTCCTTTCAGCAACTCCATTGGATGTGGTGAATAAGGATCAGTTACCTCATGAATAATTTTGTGCTCTTCACATAAGTTAGTCATTTTATTTGAGGTATACTCTACACCACGATCTGATCTAAGGATCTTAATCTTTCTATCTAACTGGTTCTCAGCTTCAGATTTATAGACCTTGAATCTGTCTAGAACTTCATCTTTGGTCTTAAGGAGATAGGTATAACAATACTTTGAATGATCATCAATAAAAGTGATAAAGTATTTTCTACCTCCTCGGATTAAAACCCTATTGGAATCACAAACATCACTATGGATAAGTTCTAGGAGTTCAGAATTTCTATGGACAGATTTGAAAGATAATCTTGTGTGTTTGGCTTGAACACAAATCTCACATTTGTGTTCATCATCTATAGGAGTCTTAGGTATAAGATCTAAGTTCATCATCATTTTAATAGATCCTAAATTCACATGACCTAGTCTACCATGCCAAACATTTGAGGATTCAATATTTGCAATAAAGGAAGAAATTAAACTTTTATTCATGGTACTTAAAATAAAGAGTCCATCTTTCACAAATCCTTTTCCCACAAACAAGTTATTTTTAGAGAAAACTACTTTATTGGCCTCCATTACAATTTTGTATCCTGAGGCTACAAGGAGGGATCCACTAACAAGATTCCTTCTGACAGACGGCACATGAAGCACATCATGAAGAGGTAGAATTTTCCCTGATGTCATCTTCAGATTTAGTCTTCCTCTTCCTACAATTTGTGCCGTTGAGCCATCTCCTAGAGTCACGCCTCCTCCACCTGATTCCTGATAGGTTGAAAAACAAGAGCGATCAAATAAAACGTGAACATTAGCTCCAGAATCCAACCACCAATCATCAGAATGGAAAGACAGGTTTACTACAGGTTGAAAGCTTAGAGACCTGAAGGAGCTGGAAGACCCATTCAGAATCATGTTAGCCTCTAGCTTGCCTTTTCCTTTGAAGGAGTTCTGGATAGGTTCTTTCTTCCTTTGGAAGCAGTTGATGGCTGTATGGTTGGTCCTGAGTCTGACCAAAGTTCCTAGGTTTTTGGGGTTGAGGGTTTTGGTGGTGATGGTTTTAGTGATGATGGTTTTGGTGAGGAGGTTGAAAACTCTGCTTCTTTTTGAAGGAATTTTTCTTGGATTTGAGATGGTTGTTTGACCTAGGTTTTGCATGGCTTTCTACAAGGTTTACCTTAGCAGTGACATTTGACCTAGCTTTGGTCTTGGACCTATATTGCTCTTCTGTTCTAATTCTTTGTAGAGCTTGAGAGTACGTAATAGATCCTTGTAGATGTAGTAGGTCCTTTGCCACTTTAGACCAGGAAGAAGGGAGTTTATCTATCAAGCATCCTATTTTGTGCTCAGTAGAAAAGAAGGTTCCCTTGGCTTGAACATGCCTAAGGTGTTCTTGAAACTCATGGATTTGGTCATTGATAGGTTTGTTATCTACCATGACATATTGGTTGAATGTGGTGGAATTGAATCTATCAATTCCAGCATCATCAAAACCATACTCATCTTCCAAAGCATCCCAGAGTTCTTTAGCACTTTTATATTCAAAAAATATTTCGTAGAGAGACTCAGACATTGCGCTTAAGATTCTGTGGAAGCAATGATAGTCTATTTCCTTAGGGGTCTTGGGTTTGGTAGAAGAGGAGGACTTGGAAACCCCTACGTCAGACTCAGTATCATCAGAATCATTTGAGATGGGTGTGGACCCATCAATGGCAGAAATCAGGCCTAAAGTGGTAAGCCAAAATTTCATCTGGCTCTGCCACCTCTTGAAATATGTGTCATTGAATTTCGCAGGCTTTGCAGAAAAAGTCTCTTCCTTGGAAGTCATGTTTTCTAAAGTCTGTAAAATTATATTTACTCAATAAGATGGTTTTAAACTAAAATCAACAATTAAAATAATTTTAGTAATAGACCTTTAAAATTTTAGTTTTTTCAAGTTTTGATAAGGTTGGGTTAGCTGTAGGGGCCGGATCCCAGCAAGCGGAGGTTCACTAGAAACTCTTAAGTACCGGTCGCTTAGACGATTTTTTGCCTTGTTGGCAGAAGGGCCCTTTCGGCTTGTTCCCAAACAAATCTTAACTTTAGAACTTTAAAATTAAATTTTTTTTTTACTAAATCAATTAATTGTTCGATTTAGCCTAAATAAAAATATTAAGTAAAAGAAAACTAGTATTGACATAATGTACTAACACAATAATATTTGTATAAGATGTCAATTTAGCCAATAATGATAATTTATTACTAGTATGACAAAATCTTTTGACAGATATTAAACAATTTCTTTAGCAAAGTATTACTAAATATGTGGCAATAATATATAGCAAATCAAGTTGATAACTTTTAGAAATCAAGTTTGCTTAACAACTAGTTAAGGAGAGCACTATATAATGAATATAAGTATTCACTGATCTAATGGTGCTAACAAAGTTTGCCTAACAAAATTCACCGATCTAATGAAATTAAAGCATTCAATGAATATAAAGAATATAAAGCATTCACCCACAATGTATTAATGAATCTTTAAAAAAAATTATTAAGAGAGAACAAAATGTTTGCAGTAGAAAATTAAGAAGACAATTCTTAATAAATGAATATTTATTAAGAGATATAACAGTAGGCAATTGTCTAACAGGTTTTGCTATAGTAGACGGATTTTGCAATAGGCAACAGTCTAACAGAAGCAATTTATCTAATATAATAATATTTGTCTAAATTAATTACTTATGGTGGCTTTCTACCAGAAGCTTGCAATTTGAACAACAAGCAAATGTATAAACCGAAGCTTGCAGATTCTTATGGTCTAAAGTAATTTCTTATGGTCGAACAACAAGCAAGCAAATATACAGACAGAGGTTGCAATTTCAACCAGAAGCTTGCAGTGAAATTTCTACTCTTTAGAACAGCAAGTAAATGTGAAGAAATTTTTGATACAGTACGCCAATATACTTTTGTACTATAGTTAACAGTAATGAAACGTTGAACTTTAGATGTTAACAGAATTTATAATAACTAGCTCTCACATTGTTGGAAATTCTTCAATAACACTTCGGTTTAAATCTGCAATAAAAAAATTAAATTGCTACCGGCCTCCGGGAAAGTCGTGCACGTAGCACTGCCCTAAGAGTTAGCTCGGGTCTATGTGCAGATTGAATCCGAACGTCCCTAGTGGTAAGATCCCCGCTTCACCGGAATCTCGCTGCCGCACACGACGTCGAGAGAATGACCCCGACTTAGCTCCGCCCAGAGCAACAATAGAGAAAAGTAGTGATCTTGAGAGGACGAGAATTTTAGAGAGGGAAAATAATTTCTGTTTATAAAAAATGAAGGAATGAGACAAGATATATATATATATATATATATATATATATATATATATATATATATATATATATATATATATATATATATATATATGCATTTTCCAACGTAGGAGAATAATGACAAATTTAATGAGTCAATTAAAATGAACGTTACAAAACGTTTTCCAGCACATGGTTTATTGAACCTGGACGGAATTTGAATAGTGAACGTTATGGAATTTAAAATTTGTAACGGTCAGAATTTTAGAAAGGAGCAAAAAAATCTTTTAGGGTCTCGGCTCGAATCCCAAGAGGAAATTAAATCGGCATTCGGTGCCCGCCGACGTGGGCACGTACCCGCACCCGTTACACGCCAAACCGAGCCGGGCGGCGGCGGCGGGCACGTGTGGCCCATGGAGCTCCTACACACAACTTTTAATGAAGCAAAAAAAGGAGTAGTAATATATACACACTTATTTCTCTTGTCCAACCGATGTGGGACTAAAATAAGGTCGGGTTCGAGCTTTTGCTCAAAGCTGAGCATTAGCTAACATATGGTGCATGTAGGGCCTACATTATCTTGCTAGCATGATATATTGAAACATGTTTGCCGGTAAATGTAAGATTTGTTGATATTCCTTTATAAAACAAGATACGAGGTTCTGTGCAGCAAAATGATTAATTAATTTATTTTGAAATCAATTTTGTTTCATTGTATAAAACTACAACTAAATCTTTTAGCAAAGACGAAATTTTTACCACAAATTTTTTTGATCTTCAAGATGCAACTACTGATTCAAATTGTTACGGGAGGGTCGAGAGGATCAATGTTGTCAGAACCAGATCGGACTGACGGTCCGATCGGATTTGTCTAAAAAAATGGGTTCAGTCTGACTTGAACCGAATTTTTTTTTAACGAATTGTCGGATTTTTTTTTTTCTTTTCAGAATTGGATTTAATCGGTCGAACCGGTTCACAATTGAACCGGCCAATTTTTGTTTTTCTTTTTAAAAAAACTAAAAAATATTTATCGGGTGAGATTTGTACAATTTGGTTCTTGGTTTTATTTTGAGAGACCTATAGTTGTAAAATTAAATCAAATCAAACATGCGAAGAACCAAACCAAACCAAGGAGTAATGTGGATATATTATATATTTAAACCATGCCAAACCAAGTCTATTTGAACTCATGCTGAACACGGTTGAACCCCGGTCCGACCTATACCAACAAAAAATTGGTTCAATTACCGGTCCGGTTTTTAAAACATCGGAGAGGGGTTATGAAAATGTCTTCTAAATGTATGTAACTTAACATTTTGGTTGGGCCCTAGTTCTGGTTCTGAGTAGGTTTGTCGTTTGCATACTTATCCCTATTTCATTATAGTACAGACATAATAAACTCATCGAATGGAGGTTCAATCAAAATCTACAAGGCATATACCATGTGAATAATAGAATTTAATAGATTTAAATTGTGCTTATCATTTTGTGAGAATGACAGAGTAAAGTAAAGTGATCGGGACATTAATTAATGTATCACAATGTAATGTTGAAAATTTCTTGTTTATCTGAATTACAAATGAACGACATCATATTTAAAATTGGTACAATCATTTTCAACATGTTTAGTGTTCATAAGTTTAAATTCATATTAATTTAAAGTTATATGAAAACAACATAAAGAAAGCTATTATATTAAGTCTGTAAGAATTAGCTCATCCGAGCTGGATAGAGAAGAAGTGAGCAAAATCAAGAATAGATGTAGAATAATAAAATATATTTGTTAAACAAAAACAAGTAAATTAGTTGGTCTCGTGATAATTGATGGCTCTCTCGATGCAATTCTTGATCTATGATTCGAACAATGTTGTTGCCAGTTTACTAAAGTTATAACTGCGACGTACTACTTAAGTAGGTCTTTGACATGTTTGGACCATTCCATTGCAAGGGCCTTGGACCTTTCTATTAAGGGGCCTGGGACGCTTGTCCAACTCGCTCCCTAGGTTGGCCCTGGTAATTCTTTTAAAACTAGAAAGAATTGTAAGTTTTTACAAGACTAAATTGTAATTTGGCCTCAACTTTAACTGTTTTTCAACTTGATACCCTCAATTTTTATATGTACTAACTTAATATGATATCACAACTTATATTTCTAACTTGACACCCAATTTTTTTTTATTCCTAAACTATCCGCCCCCCGGCTGCTACTCACCCCCCCCCCCCCCCCCCCCCCCCCCCCCGCCCTTCCAGCGACCCACCCCTACCCGTCCCGGCCCCGACGACCCACCCTACCCGCCCTCGAGCCCACGCTCCCGCTCGCGTGCACCCCCGCGCGCTGCCCAGCGTGCGGGGAGCTCGTCGCGCCCTCGAGCGTCCCCGCGCCCGCCGTTCGCTCGCGCACCCCCGCTGCCACTCGCAACCAGAGAGAGAGGGGGTCGGGGGTTAGGGGGAGAAGAGAAGGGACAATTTGGTCCCATTTTTTTCAGGGTATCAAATTGGTACCTATAGAAGTTAAGGGTAACACCCCCGCGCGCTGCCCAGCGTGCGGGGAGCTCCTCGCGCCCCCGAGCGTCCCTGCGCCCGCCGTTCGCTCGCGCGCCCCCGCTGCCACCCGCAACCGGAGAGAGGGGGTGGGGGGTTGGGGGGAGAAGAGAAGGGCCAATTTGGTCCAATTTTTTTTTTCCAGGGTATCAAATTGGTACCTATAAAAGGTGAGGGTAACAAGTTGAAAAACAGTGACAGTTGAGGGTATCAAGTAGCAATTTTGTCTTTTTACAATGATAAGCAACAAACTTTAGAATTTTCTATGATACTTTGTATGATGGCTTCAAGTATTCATATTCATCAGTTCTGAAAGAATGTGATCGGTGAGGTATCCGAGTGATGTGCAGTTGCATTACTAATAAATTCGCCTCCTTCTAGTTTTCTTGAGCTTCTCCCCCATTTCGGATGGAAATTATTTCTGAGTTTCTGGTGGCAATAACTGTAACATGAACTTCTTTCTATATGCTAACATTCCCAGCAAACAAGAAGAGGACATAAGATTTAGCTGAAGTTACTATTATTGACAATAAATAATAATAATGTCACTTGTATATTGGTATTTGCAAATGACAACTGGCCAGAAAGCTAAATAATTTCAACGAACAAAGAAAGAAATGTAGCCCAGATACATATATATATGTGCACACCAACTCTTGGGAAAAAAAAAAACGGAAAAATGAGAACATAAATTGCAATATGAGGAGGAAGTACAGCATCCCACCATCCTCAAAAGTTTGCCAGAGAAAACTATTGGCAGATTCATCGTTCTTCTCTTAGTCTTCCATGTCCTAGTTTCAGAGACTTCCTGACACTGGAGAAGCACTAGAACTCGTCAATGCAATGTTTCAAGGAAACACACTAGTATGATCGTTTGAAACCTGAGAACATTTGCGGGTTTACCTTGTCTTCTTTGTGTGGGTTCGAGGGGTACGAGGACTTGGTTCCTTTGAAACTGTGGGGCTTGGTTCCTTTGAAAGAGTTTTTTGTGACCTTCGCGATAAAAGAAAAGTTTGGTTCAGTTACAGTAAGATAGGAGAGTGCATTATAAGTTTGTAGCTATTTAACTCGACGACAGGTTTAATTGACATGTTGTATAAGTGAAACTCTTCATAATTGCACAACAACGAGAAGAACAAATCCTATAGCTATAGATCAAGTGAATATTTACACATTGCACAGCAAACAAGAACAATGCCTATAACCAAAACATTTTGGATCAGTCTTTCTCCCATTCAGCTCTATTAAGGGTCATGGTCCTCGTAACATTAAAAAAGACCATATCCTTTGTGGCAGCCTCATGACATGATACATGGACACAGCAACATGACTTCGATTTTGGAGTGTCTTTGTCATGTTCGATATGTGTCCGACATAACGTGACACGGATGCAACAACAGGAACAGAAATTTTGGGGGTCATGGCCCTCTGTTAAGGGTCATCGTCCTATGCTGTAATGTATGTGACAGCATCATCCAAAAGTTTGTTTACGTTACCAGTGTCCTATGTTGCACAGATAGGAATAAGACACAGGCAATTGACAGAGCGACACAACATTGATCTTGGAGTGTCCTAGCTATTCTGGAGTGTCTGTGTCCATGTCTAATACGTGCCCGACACGTCATCACACGAATAGAACACCAATTTAGAGTGTCCGTGCTTAATAGCCGTTAGCTATAGTAGTATCTCCTTTGACTAATCGTTCCTCCTACCTGGTGCATCTATTGGTCTAGTTGCACATGTTGAAAACACCTTGGAATATTTTATCTCAATGTATCATATAAATATATTTGTACACTACGTGCAAGTTTATCATTAGAGAAACTTGCTTTGGTGGTTACTTTTGTAGTTAGAAGTTGAAGACTGAATGTTTTGCACAAGAAGTTCTCTTTTACGTGTAATTTATTGGTCTAGTTGCATATATCGAAACCACCTGAGATGATTTTCTCTCAACTTATCATAGACATGTATTTGTACACTACATGCAAGTTTGGTGGTTAGTTTTGTAGTTACAAGTTGAAGACATGTATTCGTACACTACATGCAAGTTTGGTGGTAAACTTTTGTAGTTACAAATTGAAGTTGCATGCAGACTGTATGTTTGCACATGAAGTTCACTATTAAACGTTCATAAGCATTGGCGATACTAGGCAGATAAAAGCGTTGGTGACACGTTCTTCATAACTTAAAATCGGGCATTACATGTGTAAATCTTTTTGGTAGATTATAAACTTATTGCCCGAGTGCAGTTACCCATAAGTGCACTTACCCATATTTCTGGTTGAAACCTCCATTCACTTCTCATGAAATTATATAATTTTTTGTTTATACAAAGATTATAGAATACATATTGACACATGGAGCATTGTCGTTTACACGTTCATAGTAAAAGTGGTCTGGCAACTAAAAGCTTATAACTGCAAGTGAACTGGTCAAAGAACTTGGAGGCATGTACAATTAGCACATCTGCGAAGTAATTATCAGATTATATATAAGACTACATAAATGTCCTGTATGTATCTTCATGTTGCAATTACACAAGTGACTTATTGTAATCCTCGAATAATATATTTCAAGAGATAAAATAGAGATGCACAGTCGATAACCACAGTTAGCAAAACTACACAAGTGATTAGTGAAAGGAGTTGAATACACACATCATATGGGGCATTGTCTAATTAAACATAATACCACAAGGTTGTCATTGCGTAAACTAAACAGTCCTAGAGATGAATGATATTGTTCAACAAGGATTCAAGACTATCTCAGGTTGAACGGTATGTAAAGTGTTGCCAACCCTTCTAAAAAGCTGTAAAAATGGAGTTTTATCGTACTTATTACATGGAATAGGGAAACAAATAATCTTACTTCTTTGGAACAAAGGGCCGATCGAAGTAAGGCATGGGTTGAGCTTTTGGTACAAGTTCTCTTCTCAGCCTCCTAACCTCCTCCTCCTCTTCCAACTGTAGAAAAGTGCATATAATAGTTTTAGCTACATATAGCACATTAATAAACTCGAGTGCTAGATGTTTAATTCTTAACGATAAAACTAATAATGCAATCCTGACAAATACCTTTCGCAGCCTTTCTCTTTCCAATTTAATTTGCTCAATGAAACTCAAACGCTCAGACACCTGGTAAGCAATTTGATACATTAACCATAACTATGACAAGTATATGCAGATAGAAAACACTATACTTGCACCGAAGTTTTAGAGATCTTACATGAAAATCATACTCAGCCCTCTCAACCGCCCGGACATCACTATGAAGAACTAGATCCATTGGCTCAGTAGATTCTTTTAGACAAGGTTTCACCAAACACTGAAAAAAATTCAGCAGAAACTAAAGGTGATCCAGTACACACAAAAAATGTCAGAAAATGCTATAGTTGCATGATATTGAGTTAAAAGAACAGACTTCAGGCAAATTTCAAAGAAAAGTTTCAACTGAAAAAGAATTTCTTTTCAAGGAAACTTAGTTTCAAGGATAACTATGAAGACATTAGTTTATAGCAAAACACTATCAATTGAACCAAATAGACTTTTTGTTTTGACAATTAGTAAAAGAAGTGATAGCTATGGCAATTTCAGCATTTTATGTTTACTTAAAAGTATAAAATTGAGTTGGGAAATGCAATCAAGAGAGTTTCTTCAAGAACAAATTTTGTTGATTTATATGCTTATCTCTACTAATAAAGGCAATTTATAGGGAAGTGAGTATATGGTGTTCTAGAAAAGACTTTTGACATAATATAGCACAAAGGATAAAAATATGGTACACAAAGGCATTAGAGAGAGAATTCATAGAACACGATATATAATGCAACCAAAGAAACTTGGTTATGTCAAATTGTAAAAGAAATGATAAATAAGGAATAAGGCAATTTAGACGTCTTATGTTTACTGAAAATTAGTGAACTCATGATTATCAATCAAATTGAGTTGGCAAATGCAATCAACAGTGCTCTCCAAGAGCACATGTTATGCTTTGATTTTCTTATGAACACCAATTTATGTAGTACTTTAAATATGCACTGTAATTAGCCAGCTAAAGTTGTCTGGCTACTCAATAAAGACGAGCATAACTCCACTACTCGAGTCAAGATAATAAGCTCCGAATAGGAATTTATCTGCAAGGACACACACACCTCAGGGTTGTCCGTGGTCCATGGGAGCCCCTGTGCAATTGGTATGCGCTGTTTCTCCTCTTCTAAGAGCATCTGCTTCATTTTGTTCAGGAAATTCTCTTCTTTGAGCTTTCCTCGTTGCTGTGGATCAAAAGAATGACACTAGCACTTGAGAACATTTAGAGGTTCAAAAAGAGAAAGCTACCCAAATATATTGATAATGTTATTGAATTTGGTCACTAGTGAGGCAAACCTCAAATGTGTGTATTTCAATATGTGATCTATCATTTATTATCTTGTGTACACGAGGCGTGTTAGCTTAAGTGGTTTGAATGGTGAGGCAAACCTCAAATGTGTGTATTTCAATATGTGATCTATCATTTATTATCTTGTGTACACGAGGCGTGTTAGCTTAAGTGGTTTGAATGGTGTTTTTTGCTAGTAGGCAATGTTCCACAATAAACATTTATTTTGTCACAAATTCTTTGTTGGAATCCCTTTGGAGCTAGGCCCAACTCGAACTTGGACTTGGATGTGGACGTAGGACGCAAAGTGGCGCTTTGTTGGTGCACTACCGCTGCGGTAGTCCGCTGGTAGCTCCATGGCGTTTCTGCATGGTTACTCTACGGTAGCCATTTTCAAGAATGTTCAGTTTTGTAATTGCCCTATTGAATAGGGAGTAGTTATTCCATGTTCTTCCGTCCATGTTGTTAGTGGATGGTTATAGCTGATTGTGGGATTGCTCCATTATATAGTGTGTTCCAATACTTAGTGCTTACACGAGAGAAGAGAGGAGAAACCCCTACAACAGCCGAGTGCATTTTTCTTTCGAGTGACATTCTTACAACATGTGAGCACTCTGAAAGAAGAAGGGTGGTGACTCTCAAAAGTGTTCCAGAAGTTCCTCGGAACTTGTTGATTCTTGGAGCGAATTGACAAAGACGGTCAAATCTCGCTTAGACCAAGAGAGATCTTCATCATCCTAGCCGACAGTTGTTTTAATCCGTTAGCATATCTAACCACTTTTCACTACTATTATTTAGAGGTCTGCTATGTCAACAACAACATAGTTGCTATTTTTTTCATGAGATTGCTCCACTATATATTGTGTGTTCAAATACTTAGTGCTTACACGAGAGAAGAGAAAAGAATCCCAACAACAGCTCCTACAACAGCTGAGTGCCTTTTTCTTTCGAGTGACATTCTTACAACATGTGAGTACACTGAAAGAAGAAGGGTGGTGACTTTTAGAAGTGTTCCAGAAGTTCCTCAGAACTTGTTGGCTCTTGGAGCAGATAGACAGAGACGGTCGAATCTCATTTTGAGCAACAAAGATCTTCATCATCCTAGTAGATGGTTGTGCTAATCCGTAAGCATATTTCAGCACTTTTCGCTACTATTATTTAGAGATCTGCTATGTCAACAACAACTTCATTACTATTTTTACAACTTCATTGCTATCTTTTGTGGAACCGCCTTTGCACAATAAGCTGATCCTTCTTGATGGTTGCTGCCTAACACATCCTAGAAGATGTGTATTAACATCCAGGTTTAAGAACATATTGCATTAGAAGTCTTAGTGAAATGTTTGTTTTTGTTGTCAGCTTCGTGTTCATGTATAAAGTTTCAATTGTCACCATGATAAAAAGCTAACAAGTCTATATTTATGTAGCAATTCCAATCACATTTGATTATAATTTACACTTTGATTAGTAGAACGAAAACATAGAATGACAAATTAAGATTTTGTGCACCTCAGTCCTTAGCTTGAATGGTTGCTGGCTTGTAGCCCTAATCTTGGAATTCCAGCTCCTTCCTGAAGAACAAGTGCTCTGAAATGCCCAAAATTTACCAATATCAAAACCACAAGTATTTAACCTTCAAACCAGATCTTATCTACAATTTTTTTTTTCCATTTGATGAAAAAGTTGTTCGGATGGTACTGGACCACAACAAAATAACAGACCACCACAATATTGTGTTCAGTCCCATAAGACTTAAATTACTATGTTGCACAGAAACGGATACAACACTACATGGTAAGGAAGCGATGTCTATTTTGGTGTGTTCTAGTGTATTTTGGAGTGTCTGGATTGTAGCCGACATAATTCATGCTTCCTATATGGTAAAGCGCGTATAGGAAAGTAACTAAAATAAGAGAAATCATGTTAGGACTCCATACCTTGCTTCGACTCCTTTGATCACCATATGATGTACTGCTTCCCCAGCTCAATCTAAAAAAGAAGGAAATGCATCTAATAGAATCGCCTAGTAAAGAGTTAATTGTAAGAAATCCACAAAGAGTCTCTGCCATACCATTTTTTGCTAAAATTGTTTAACTTGAATTGATTAAAGTAGTAGCAAAAATTGGTCAGTGCCGGTGTTCGGTATTATAATATATGCATTATGATCATGTTATTGTTAAAGTTCTCAAACGTCCATTTTGGATAGGGAGTTGGATTTTTTGCAGTAGAATAAATTTTTTTTCTTAATCCGCTTAATATGTATGTCATTGGATTACTATGATACCATGTTAAAGTCTCTTACAGAAGAATTCAACATTTTTATATCCCTATGCGTCCGAAGGAAGAGCGTATACCTGTTGAATAGGAGGATGGAAAGGAGGAGTTCATGATCTATAATATCGAAATATTTTACAATTTATCTGATTTGTGAGCAGGGCCAGCCCATGATTGGGTTGCCCTAGTCGGAGCTAATTTTGGTTGCCCCTTTCCCTTGACTCCAAAAAGACAGGATACCGTGTTTGGGAGTGTTTGTCCTGAAATTGTTGACGAGTGGGGTTGGCGGCAGTGTCGAAGTCTCCTATTCTGACGACTACGTGGTGCTCGGATTCCGAATTCCTCTCCTGACTCTTGAGCTACTGTTAACTGAAAATATGGACATGGGAAATTGCCAGCTCAACTGACAATGAGGAGTTTGGGTGGCCGCAAAGGCTCTATGGAGAACTAGAAACTTAGGAACCTAGGGACCGGGGGGTTGCCCTAACAGGGGGGTTGCTCAAGCCCGATGGCTTGTCTGACTTACCCCAGGAACGACCCAGTTTGTGAGTCTTTTGACTAGGCCAGTTCTGAACGTCGAGAAAGAAGGTCAGAGTACCTCCCTTTATAAATCCGTGCGAGTAGGACAATAAAACCTTTTTAAAAAAAACGAAATTGGGTAGTTTACAAAGCGCATCTATTACGATGATATTATTTTTTATTAGGTTGCGTAATAGTACGTAGTTGATCCGGTTTATTAGATTTCGCATAATTTACTCTAGAAATAGACATGGGTAGGAAAGAAAGTGATACGTGGCTTCGTTTGGTTCAATTGTAATTTAATCGTAATCGCAATGTAATCAAATAATAATAAAATTTATTTGACTACATTGCGATTAGGATTACATTACAGTGAACCAAACGGGGTGTAACTAAAGTACCTATCGCCATTGCTGTCCACCGAAGAGCGGTCCGGCGTAGTGGAGAAGTCGAAGCAAGAAGAAACCTCGGTCTCCTCGGCCCTCGGCTGCCGCCGCAGTCCCGGCAGCGCCCAGTTGACCACCCTGCCCTCCTCAGCTCTGATCTCCGGCCCAATATGATCAACATCATCCCCGTCCTTGGTGAAGGAGAGGAGCCTCTCGAACGCCTTGACCATGTGCATCACCCTCCCGGCCCCCGGCTCCGGGACGCTGCTCATGGCCTCCTCCAGCACCATGCTCCTCATCTTCCTCACCTTCGAGCTCCCTTCCAGCTCTCCCTCGACTGCGCCATCATTCTCGACGGCCAATCCCTCCTCCTTGATCTTCTTGGAGCGCTTATGGGCCGAAGAAGAGGAAGAAGCCACCGGCTTCTTTCCTCTCGCCGGCGCTGGGGTTCTCGGCGTCGTCGCCACCGCCGACTTCTTCGCCCTCGGCGCCGAATGGGTCCTGGGAGTGCTCGAGTTCATCTTGGTCATGGGTTTCTTAGGAGTGGCCGCGGAGAGAGGACGGTTGGGATCGGAGTTCTGATCGGTTCTCTTCCCACGTGGGTTCCTAGCAGGAGTCGCCATTGATGGGCCTTCTTCTTCTGAGCTCTCAGTTGGGAGTGAAGAGTCTGTGTTGAAATTAAGTTATGGAGAAGAGAGGAGGAAGAGGGAGAGTAAAGAGACGTTGGGTGGTGGTGCTGTAACGGCTAGTATTTTAAAACTGTAGTGGAGTTAGCCGTTGGATTAGGAGTGGGGGGACTAATGAAGCAAAAAAGGAAGGAATGTGATTAGTTTTCGTTGGGTTGGATTAAGGTGGGAGGGATGTTTGCTGTTTTTTTTTCCGGATTTGTGGGAAGAAAGGTTCACAGAATCTTGCAACATTTATTGACTTTGTTCAAATAATGATAGGACACTAAGGGGCTGTTTGGATAGATGTAACTCTTTGAAAGTGTGAAAGTGGCACTTGCAGCAAGTTGAGTTTCCGTGGACTTGCAGCAAGTGGCACTTTCCAAAATGTGTTTGGATAGAATATTTTTTGTCTGCTGCAAGTGGGAAAAAAATTGGTTTGGTGTTTGGATAGTTATGTAAGTAGAAAGTGGAAGTTTTTTTTGGAGATGTGGTAAACCTAGGTATGGTTACCCCCCAATAATTAAATTATTTATCATAATTAAACAAAAAAAAATACAATATTTTTTTAACCACAAATTAATTAATTCTAAAATAAACCAATATATATCCCCTCTCTCTCTCTCTCTCTCTCTCTCTCTCTTCTTTTAACACAGATTATTTTTTTTTACCACAAATTATTTTTTTGCAGCAAGTGGCCTCCTCCTCCTCCTCCTCCTCCTCCTCCACCGCCTCCTCCTCCTCCTCCCACTCCGCTGCCTCCACCGCCTCCTCCCCTTCCTCCCGCTGCCTCTCCGTTGGTCCTCTCCCGTTCACCACTTGCAGCCCACTCCCCTCTCTTTTTGGTTGCAAGTGTGAGGGAAGAAATATGAGGGGACAAGAACTGCAGTGAAAGTGAGATTCTCCACTTTCACTGCAGTTTCAACCGCGAACCAAACGGTGAAACTGCAGTGAAATGCCGCAGCTGCAGCGGAAAGTGGCACTTACTTCCCACTTTCCGTGATCCAAACAGCCTCTAAATGTGACATTTTTTTACAGACCAAATCCTACTATGAACGGGTAGCGTCTAGTGTCCAAAAGTAATCCCTCCCCTCAAAATATGTAAGCCGCCGTGTCAGCACGGTCTGCTGCTGATATCACGTCATGACGGTTTTTCATTGGATCCAACCATCCCTCTAGTATTGGACTCTATTTCTGCCAATAGGAAGCCGTCACGTCAGCACGATCTGCTACGCACAGTCCTCCGATTCGACAAGCAGCTCTTTATATTTTATTTATTGATATGTACGAACATTTTCATTTTCAACCAATATAATTAAGGGCGCGGCTATCCACACCCCATGCATTACTTAGCGCATCCCAAGTGCTAAGTACACCACATTTTAAATGAATAAAATTAACATAAATGCTAAGTACACCCCACCAAATGACCAAAATATCATTTTCTATTCTAACATAAAACTTATCATCATTCCTAAGCACACCCCACACATCATTTCTAAGCTCTCTAGTCTCCTCTCTCCAACTGGCCCCCTCTCTTCTCCAAACCCAACGTCTTCTCCGGTCTCCTCTCTTCTCCGTTCGCCACACCATTGCCAAGGAGCTTTCGGATTGTTAGAACGAAATAAATTTTAATTTTTTTTGGGTGTATTCACAGTTCTGTTTGAGCCTGGTCTGTCGAGCGCACAGAGTGGTGTTCGACCCACGACAGTCAAATATTGTTGTGCACGTTCGACCAAAGTGGATCGAACGGAAGATCACATGTTCGACCTGTTTTGGTCGAACAATGGGGAGGCTGGTGGGTGTGCTAGGAAGGTCATGTGGGTATATGAGTCTTTTAACATTAATCTATTTTTCAACTTAAGTTATATGGGGTGTGCTAAGTAATGCATGGGGTGCGGATAGCCGCGCCCTATAATTAAAAGTTATGTTATTTCGTACATTTGTTACATAGTTGGTTATCTAAATTAAGGCTGGACATTTGGTTTTAGGACTCGCAGTTTTGATCCGATCTAAACTGTAAAATGTCCAACTAAGATGGTTCCTAAAATTTAGAATTTAAACGGGAATGCCCGAAGCGGGTCGAGACATGTCCTATTTTCAAAATAAATAGGTCCCGGCCCGACCGTTTCTAGCGGTCTGCATTTTTTTTATATCAATTTCTGGATTTTCAAAACAAACGGAATCTCGGTCCGACTCGTTTCTAGGGGTATGTATTTTTTTTTTTATCAATTTCTGAAATTTTTTGTTGTTATATCCTATAGATAATAAAACATGTTATTGTTTATTTAACAAATTCTGAAAATTTGTGAAGACTTAGGCATGTTTTATTCTTATAGATAATAGAACACATGTAACTATTTACGGTTTTAGTTTTTTTTTTTTTTTTTTTTTTTTTGACTCATATGGACCTGCGGGTCTGTTCGATTCGAACCCGTTTTGAACGGATCGAGTTCGGTCAGGTTCCAACATCTTTTGGCCCGGTTCTGTCCTACTCCGCCAAATAACAGATCCCATCCAGGTCTATGAAATTTGAACTCGTCCGAACCGTGCACACCCCTAATCTAAATCAATAAATTTTGATGATTATATTTAGGTCAGACTAGGCAAAACAAAATGGAGCCTAGCGGAGCTTCGTACATTTGTTACATAGTTGCGGCCGCTGTGTTCATTTACATTCCTACAACTAAATGGACAATATAAGGTGAAGAAGTAATAAAACAACCAAGAAATGGACAATATAAAGTGAAGAAGTAAACTAGAACATTTATTTTCCCTGAAAAAAAAAGTTCCTTTTTCAAAATTTTAGTAATTATCTTTTATATAATGGAAAAAGTTCTGAGCTTTACCTAGGAACTTTCATATGTTGGAGTCCAGTCAATCTGAAGGTTTTGGAGGTGTTGGGACCAAACTCGACGGATTTGTAGTCAGAACTTTGGCAGGATCCAACCGAGTTCGACTTGGTCGGGCTGCACGGGTTCTGAATTTTAATCAGTACCGTGGAATTTGTTTGACAGTTAAATCAGATGGTGGATTATTTTAAAATTTTTCTAACCCTAAAATAGGATTCTCAACATATTTATATGCGTTGAGGGTGGAGGCAGAAGAAGAGCACAATACAGGAGATTCATGATGTTCGTCCACGTGAAGTTAAAAGAAAGTCCGTATTTTTCTCTTATGACTCGTCGTTTGAGAAAGCATGAAGAGAGATTTGTGCAGGGAGTCGCTGTCTTCGTACAAGGAGATTGCTATGGGTAGGTTGAGTAATTTTATTGTAATCTTCTACTTTCTTCTTGAGTTCGATAGAGCTGAACCTTTAGGCAAAGGGTTCAACAAGTTTGTATTCAGTCTTGTATTTTGTTGAAAGATACAAAGACTGAGATTTGTCCAGGTGACACGGTCACCAAAAAATACTGAATTGTGTTCTCATCTGTATTTGGCTCTTTTGTGAGATGTTGGTTGACTATCTTCAGGTGGATTTAACAACAACGCTTCCGGGCCAACATTATGTTCCAAACTCTAAGCTGAGGTGGAAAACATTCTTCATGGTTTGATGAATTCGATCCCACTTAGCCACTAATTATTGAGATTTAATATTTCAAATTTAATATCTCCAATGCAGGCCCGTAATATATAACATGCAATTTGTTTTTCCTTTACAAAATCCCTTATATAATTGGTAAAGTATAATATATATAAAACAAGGACACGGTTTGATCCGTGGCTTACAATTATAGTGATCAAGTCCAAAAAGTTGGATATGTAGGAGTTCACACTAAAGTTGTGTTTGGTTCACTATAATATAATCGTAGTAGAATTGAATGTGTAATATAATTGAGTTTGTAATATAATAAAATTATAATTACATTACCAAATTTGATCTAAGTAAAGCTATAAATTTGATCATTGGCCAAAAGTTTTATCATCAAATCCTCAAACAACAAGTGAATTCAAGAAATTTGATCTAAGTAAAGCTATAAATTTGATCATTGGCCAAAAGTTTTATCATCAAATCCTCAAACAACAAGTGAATTCAAGAAAACCAAGTCAATCCACATATCATTCAGCAAATCATACCATCTCTGAGCTGAAGTCACAAACTTAAAAAGTCTTCAGTACCAAAAAGCATCGTCTTTATCATCAAATCCGTAACTAGACTGATCTACGTGATAGCAAAACTCGATCTGTAGTCACTTTTGATTCATAATAATTTATCAAATACTCGGAACTAGACGCATAAAAAAATTGATTACTATTTAGTCTAGAGTTAATATTTTCGAAAATAATTTATGTACAACAATTTTTTTTTAAAAATTTATATCAACTTATATTTGAACATTTGTAAACAAAAGTTAGGTGTATTATAGTTGGTCAACATATTGTTCTATAAGAAATTGAATCCCTAACATTAATTTATTAATTATTACAAAAATGCTAGATTCAACCTAGACCCAGATCTATCAAATCCTGACTTAGATCCAGCCTCACTAACATAATCAGGACACGAACCCAATGGATCCAACCTGACCTGTACAGGATCCAAACCAATCAATACTCGACCTAGACGGGAACCATGGATCCGACTCGACTAAGGCAACCATACCTGGACCGAACCGACCCAGGCCCGATCTGTCACCCTCACTTTTCCCAGTTAGGGGTAAAATGGTAATTTTCTATTTTATAATATTTTTGGGAATTTTATTTCATGAATATTATTATTTAATTATTATAGGAGTCGGGTTCGAATTTTATCGTATTCCGAGTTAATTCGGGACCCCGGTGAATTTCGACTTGAGCCGTAATTAGCATGTTATTTAACCATGGCCCACCACACTAAACTTTTAGGTTTAGGAGTTTGGACTAGTCCCCCATGAGTAATTTAGTTTAATTATGATTTTTAATTAATTTTAGCAACTTCCGAAACCCATTTTTGGATTAATTAGCATGTAGGCTTAGGGAGGGGCAAACTTGTAATTAACAAGTGCGCCTACCCATGCCCATGGCCGGCCACCTATAGCACCCCCTCCACCTCTCCTTTCTTCTCCACTAAGTCTTCTTCCTCTCTCTTCATTCTTTCTTTCCAACTCCTTCTTCTTCCTCTTCAAATCCACATTTAGGTATGATTTTTAAACCCTCTTAAATTCCTCATTTGCATTTACTCCTTCACATTAATTAGAGAGGGAACCATTCTCTACATGTTGACCCTAGATTTTGTAGGTTTCCTTAAATTCTAGTTTATGGATTTATTTATGGTTTTCTTCTTTTAAGAGTGGTATATATATATAATATATATAATATATATATATATATATATATATATATATATATATATATATATATATATATATATATATATATATATATATATATATATATATATATAGACACACACACATATGTATCTATATATATATGGACACACACTCTCACATGGACACACACTCTCCCACACATACAAATCTATATATATATATATAGATATGTATGTGTGTATGTAGATTTGTATGTGTGGGAGAGTGTGTGTCCATGTGAGAGTGTGTGTCCATATATATATAGATACATATGTGTGTGTGTGTCTATATATATATATATATATATATATATATGTGTGTGTGTGTGTGATCATGTATATATATTAGTGTGAGTGTAATTGTATATAGAGAGGGGAGAATGAGAATTAGTTGTGTGTGTGTGAGTGATATATATTAGAGAGTTAGAGAGGGAGAATTATAGAAGAAGAATAGAGATTATAGAGAGGAATTGAGAGAGTTTTGAGAGAGAATTAGAGGAGGAATGAGAGGAAGAAAGGGGGAGCAACCAAGGCACCAAAGGGGGGCCTAGGGGGCTGTCCCTCCCCCCCCCCCCCCCTTCCATAACAGCAGCAAAACAGCAGTAGTAGCAGCAGCAGCAAGCTGCAATAGCAGCAGCAGTTAGCAGCAGTAGGAGCTGCATTAGCACCCCCAAACCACCCCGTTTAGCCCCTAAAATCCTCCACTATATACCTATATATATATACATATATATGCCCCTATATATAGCTCTATATACCCCTCTAAAATCTACTAGAATAGCCCCCTAAGTTGGTCCTAAGAGGGTATGAAAAGTGAGAGTTGAATGAGTGAATGAGAGGGTAAAAGGTTAAGTTAGGATTTTGGTTAAGGGGTGAAATTGAGTTCCGTGATTCGGAACGCGTTGAAACTTGGAGGGGACTTAGGTAATGTGATTTAGATTTTGTGGGTAGGCTTCGGAGTTGGAATCGGGGTTGCGTGTGGGCTTGGGGAGATGGTATCGCGCCGCTCCATCCCGTATCTTGAAATATTCAAGATAACGGGTAAACGGGCGATACGGACCGTAAGATGGACTGGATGTCCACTTATCCTAGAAAACTTGGTAGGTAATGGTTGTATAGGCTAGTACCCTACTACCCTAGGAAGTACGGAGTGAAATTCCTAAGGGAAGGCCACTTAGCGTCAAGTTAGAACGGTTTAAGGGTAAATGTTAAGGGGTAATCGGATAAATTCAAGATACGGAGTTCGGATAGTCGGATTGACTTGAAACTTGGGTGGCATGTTGGGTACACCCTACAAATGTCATATTTGAACCGATTTTGGCTCGGTTGACCCAGAGTTGACTTTTTACCCAAAAGTCAATCGTGAGTCAACACTTTGTCTAGATTTGACCAAATCTAAACCAGAGTTGACCAGTTGACCAAAAGTCAACTGTTGGTCAACATTTGACCATTTTGACCTAGGGTTGACCTAGAGTTGACCAGAGTTGACCAGGGTTGACCAGTTGACCAAAAGTCAACTGTAGGCCAACTCTTGACCCCGTTTGACTTTCTTCGACTTGTTTTGACCTGTGATGACTGGTATGACCTAGGGTTGACTTGGTCTGACTTAGATTGACTTGATATAACTTGATTTGACCTAGATTTGACTTGACAGGACTTAGTGTGACTCAGTGAGACCTAGTTTGACCTAGATTGCATATCATTTATTGTGAATCATTCTTAAACTTGTTTAAACCTAAATTAACATACAGTATCTCATATTTAGGTTTCTGATTACCGCTCTGAGCTTTGATATATCCTACAGCTCAGGACAGCAGGCGAGTACATTCACTGATAGTTTTTATTGTCTTGATATCTGTTATATCCGATTCAGTCGTAGTATCTTACTTGATTCTCAGTCACGATAGTTCACGGACTAGTACACGTTGGATCATGACATGAGATGTTGTTCCTAGATTTCTGGGTATATTGGTACACTTCCTGTCTTGTTCCATGTACTTGTATAGACACCGATTTCTAAGGGGATTTGCTACCCTCTTACGGAATCACGTGCCATGACGTGTCATGTCCAGATCTATTGTACTATTCGGAGATGGGGAATTATTAGGGGCTATGTGATCCAAGCCACCCTGTCACTATTCATGTGCTCGCGCCTCTCTTCCCTCACGAAGGGTGTAGCGAGATCCTTTTGCCTTGTGCTCGTTATCCAGGTTGGCCGGCATGACTTTCCGTTGAGGTCACCGCGGATTGCCGGGCCAAGTGGATAGCCTGTCCTGTCACTTATCCCAAGCCGATCACATATCGCTCTAATAATTCAAGTCACATTTTATATTTACTTTATCTTATCATATATCCTGCTCTGTTCTACATTCAGTATTTTCTTTCCATGCCTGATATACAGTTACTCACATGCTCTACATGCCTTTACACTGCACCTTGATTGGAGACTAAGTTCTGTTCGGGAGAAGAGTTACAACTCCGGTCCTTATTTGGTTTAAGGGTTGTAACTCGGCTTCCGAACGGTTCCCAAGTTTTCATATATCTTTGTCTCGTAGTTCATTATACTGTCTCTTATAAAATTTGTCAATTCATATGGAACTGCTGTTAGTGCTTGTACTTGCTCATTTTCCTGACAGGATACCGTTATGATATATTACAGATGATTCTGAGTCGGACTGCTCGACCTATTATGGGCTCGAGTCAGATGGAGTAGCCTTGGATCGTGGCCTTATAGTAGAGCCACTAGATTTTGTACTTCCAGAGTAGTGTAGATTAGCTAGGTTTGACTGGACTGCGTTCCAGCTAGCTTTATCAGACTGTAGCTTCTACATTATATTTTGAGACCCTGTGATGTTGTATATATCTGGGCTTGTATTGGACTCTGGACTTATTTACTCTTTCATCTATCACATGTTCTCTTTCTGAGCTATCTACCTTAGTTTTATTCTGTGATTGAGACTATATTGATATGTCACCTCCATTTGGAGAGTATATACTGTACAGGTACCTTTATACTGTTAGTCATAGTATTTACAGACGTTATATACAGCGTTCTACCGCCGATACTGCGACGTAGGCTGGACGTACCCACGTGCTCGTGCCCCTTATAAGGGTGCGGGTCATGACACGTTTTTGTGGTGGCCCATATAGGTCAGTATCGCAATTAGTGCGATCTCGTAATGGTGCTCGACTTAGAGTACTAATTACGAGCCTGCAATTAGGACGTAGGATTTAGGACATGATAGGAGTTTCTCAATCACACCTAGAAAAATTTTCGATCTTTTGATTATCATGATTATTCACCATGTATTAAATTAACTGTCCTTCTTTGATAAATCTACTCATGTGCCATATTGATCTCTTTGTTTCAATTCGTCTCCAGGATGACGAAGACGCACCCGCAGGCCACTGGATCGAGTAGCTTGCCCGAGAGATCTGATCAGGCTGAGGAGGAGGTTCACGAGACTGTCCCCAGTGATTCCACTATCCCAGAGGCCCTGGCAGTTGCACAGGGAGGTCTACCACCTCTACTCCAGAGGGTTACGGCCGTTGTTCCAGAGATACTGCCGCCACCACCACCGATACCGACGGATACACATCATATGTTCCTTCTCCTACAGCAGATGATGGAGACACAGCGGGCCCAGACAGAGGCGTCGCAGCGCCAGTCGGAGGCGTCACACCGTCAGATCGAGATGCTGAGGCAGAGTATGGAGAACTCGCATCAGCTTGCACTGGCAGCAGTGGAGAGAGTGGCATCGGTACGGTGCAGGGCCCTACTGGCCAGCAGCCGTACCAGCAGCAGTCCAGGCTGGGGACAGTACTAGACTTTAGGAAGATGAGCTCCAGGGACTTCACAGGCACAGAGGGCATCCTTTATGCAGACGACTGGCTAGAGGATGTGCAGCGGAGCATGGAGCTGGCAGAGCTTCCTAGAGCACTTTGGGTTTCGGCTGCAGCCAGCCGATTCTTCGACATTGTGCTGACATGGTACCGCACGGATCCTCGTGCGTCGGTGAGAGGGCTGACATGGAAGAACTTCCAGAGGCTCTTCAAGGAGAAGTTCTTCCCGGACGTGGCTCTTACAACATTGGAGGGCCAGTTCGTGGGTCTAGTGCAGGGGAACTCGTCGGTGGACGAGTATGCAGCTGAGTTCTTCCGCCTTAGCAGGTTCGCTCCCGATATGATCCAGGATGAGGGACAGAAGGCTCGTAAGTTTCGCAGAGGACTTATTCATGCAGTGCGCACCGGCACCTCGGGTCGCCGTGACGCGACGTTCGATCAGATATTGATAGACGCGCAGATCGCAGATGAGGACTTCGGCCTCAGGCCGAAGAGGAGCGGAGATGCTATGGAGGCGAGTTCCAGTGTGGGACTGGCCAAGCGCCCCCACTTTCAGCATCAGCAGAGGCCATTTCAGCAGCAGCCTCTGTTACAGATTCAGCAGGCACCGGCGCGTGCCCATCAGCACCAGGGACAGGGCCAGAGACCGGCTACTCCGTGCGGCTTCTGCGGGAAGCCGGGGCACACCAGGGAGGCTTGCAGGAAGAGGTTGGGCGTCTGTCTTTACTGTGGGGTGCCCGATCACCAGCTGAGGGATTGCCGTTTTTACGGAGTCCGAGGAGGCCAGGACAGAGCGCAGCCAGCTAGAGGACCAGCAGTTCAGCAGAGGGGTCCTCCACTTCAGACCCAGCAGCAGCGCTTTGTTCAGCACCAGAAGGGAGCACTCGCGGGCAGGGTGTTCGCTTTGGCAGCAGAGGAGGAGGCAGAGCCCGTGGGAGATGTTGTAGCAGGTCATGTTCTCCTAGATTCTTTTCCTGCTTTCGCCTTGTTTGATTCTGGGACGACCCATAGTTTTGTGTCTGTTTCTTTTGCTTTGAGACACAATATTATTGCTGAATATATGAGTAGGACTTGCAAGATTATGACCGGGGGAGGCATTATTCTGGTTAATAATATTTGCAAGGGGCGGAGAGTCACTCTGAGAGGCCAAGACTTGAGTGCATGTCTGCTCGTAATGTCCCTACCGAGGTACGATATGGTACTCGGTATGGATTGGTTGAGCATGCACCATGCTAGCATTGATTACAGAGGAGGCAGAGTTCTTTTTAGGATGCCGGGAGAGCCAGAGATCGAGTTTGCTCGAGGAGCAGCGGAGCCAGAGGCTGGATTCTGTGGAGCTTTGTTGGCGGGGCAGGATTTGCCACATCCGTTGATTGCTGAGTTCTCGGATGTCTTTTCCGAGGAGTTGCCGGGGATGCCGCCAGACAGGGACATTGAGTTCTCTATAGACTTGGTGTCGGGTGCCGAGCCCATATCACAGCATGTCTATAGGGTGAACAACAGCGAGTTGATAGAGCTGAAGAAGCAAGTCGACGAGCTGCAGGACAAGGGATTCATCAGATCCAGTTCTTCATCCTGGGGAGCGCCAGTCCTTTTTATGCCGAAGAAGGACGGTACGTCCCGTATGTGCATTGATTACCGGGCACTCAACAACCTCACTATCAAGAATAGGTACCCTTTGTCGAGGATCGACGACTTATTCGATCAGCTGAGTGGGGCAAAGGTCTTTTCGAAGATAGATTTGAGGTCCGGGTATCACCAGCTGAAGGTGAGACGGGATGACATTCCCAAGACGGTATTTCGGACTCGGTACGGCCAGTACGAGTTTACAGTGATGCCATTTGGGTTGACCAATGCTCCCGCAGTGTTCATGAATTTGATGAACAAGGTATTCCATCAGTACCTTAACAAGTTCGTGGTGGTCTTCATAGACGATATCTTGATCTATTCGAAGACGCAGGAGGAGCATGAGAAGAACTTGAGAGTTGTGTTAGAGACTCTGAGGAGGGAGCAACTCTACGGGAAGCTTTCGAAGTGTGAGTTCTTCTTAGACCAGGTGGAGTTCCTAGGTCATGTTGTGACCGAGTACGGGATTTCAGTAGACCAGAGGAAGATTTCGGCAGTGGAGTCTTGGTCTACGCCCAATTCAGTTGCCGAGGTTCGGAGCTTTCTGGGTTTGGCTGGCTATTACCGAAAGTTCGTCCAGGACTTCTCGCGGATTGCAGAGCCGATGACTAGACTCACCAGGAAGGACGTGGAGTTCGTCTGGACTGTTGAGTGTCAGGCTGCATTCGATGAGCTGAAGAGGAGGTTAACTTCAGCTCCGATCCTGACTTTGCCATCTGGGTCAGGAGGGTTCTCGATCTTCAGCGATGCTTTGGGGAAGGGTTTAGGGTGTGTTCTTCAGCAGCACGGGAAGGTGATTGCCTATGCATCCAGGCAGTTGCGTCCTCATGAGAAGAACTATCCTACTCATGATCTGGAGTTGGCCGCGGTTATTTTTGCTTTGAAGTTATGGAAGCATTACCTGTACGGAGAGCGAGTTGAGATCTTCACAGATCACAAGAGCTTGAAGTACGTGTTCACTCAGAAGGAGTTGAACATGCGGCAGAGGCGGTGGTTAGAGATGATGAAGGACTTCGATATATCCTTGCAGTACCATCCGGAGAAGGCCAACGTAGTTGCAGATGCCTTGAGCAGGTATCCAGTTGCTATGTTCTTGACGACAGATCGTCATTTGTTGGTCGACCTGGATAGTTTGGGTATCGAGGTCATCATTCCGGGCATAGAGATCCAGATGTGGGGTTTGCAGATTCAGTCTGAGCTGATGGATAGAGTCAGGTCAGCGCAGTATGATGATGTTGCCCTGAGGAGCATCAGGGAGCAGGTGAGGACGGGCTTGCTTGACGATTTCTCTGTAGCCGAAGACGGGTCGTTGCGGCACGGTACTAGGCTGTGTGTTCTGCGTGGAGAGCTTCGGAAGGAGGTTCTTCAGGAGGCTCATCGCTCTCAGTATTCTATGCATCCTGGAGCCAACAAGATGTATAGGGACCTGAGAGAGCATGTATGGTGGTATGGCATGAAGCGCGAGGTAGCTCAGTTTGTATCTCGTTGCCTTGTATGTCAGCAGGTGAAGGCCGAGAGGCAGAGACCAGGTGGATTGCTACAGCCGCTACCCATTCCTGAGTGGAAGTGGGAGCACATCACCATGGACTTTGTATCTGGACTTCCACGGTCACCAGGAGGGAAGGACACGGTTTGGGTCATAGTTGATAGATTGACCAAATCGGCCCACTTTTTGCCTTTCAAAGTGGGTTTGTCTACGGAGAGGCTGGCTGAGCTATATGTTCGTCATATCGTGAGATTGCACGGAGTTCCGGTGAGCATAGTTTCAGATCGGGATAGCCGATTCATTTCCACTTCTGGAGGAGTTTGCAGGCTAGCTTAGGCACCTCGCTCAAGTTTAGTACTGCTTATCATCCTCAGACAGACGAGCAGTCGGAGAGGACCATCCAGACTTTGGAGGATATGTTTCGCACATGTGTGCTAGATCTCGGGGGTTCTTGGGAGGACCATCTTCACCTGGTAGAGTTTGCTTACAACAACAGCTACCATGCCAGTATAGAGATGTCACCATTTGAGGCTCTATATGGACGGAGATGCCGTACTCCTTTGTCTTAGGACGATGTCGGCGAGCGGGCGCTTCTTGGGCCGGAGATGGTTGTGGATGCGGCCGAGAAGGTCAGGATGATTAGAGACAGACTTCGGGTGGCTCAGGATAGGCAGCGGCATTGGGCCGATAGACACCGAAGACCGTTAGAGTTCGAGGTTAGTTTCAGTTCTTGTCGTGTTTGTTGTGATTGTTTGTTAGTTGTGTGTTGAGTTTTTGTCTTGTGTCTAGGTTGGTGACATGGTATTTCTGAGGATATCCCCGATACGTGGCACTATTCGCTTTGGCGGCGGTGGGAAGCTCAGTCCGCGCTACATCGGACCTTTTACCATCTTAGAGAGGATCGGTGCAGTAGCCTACCGACTGGACTTGCCTACTAGGCTTGAGGGAGTGCACAACATGTTTCATGTATCTCAGCTGAGGCGGTACATGGCAGATCCTAGCCATGTATTGGACCATTCAGCGATACAGGTGGGACCTACTCTCAGCTATCCAGAACAGCCGGTGGAGATTCTGGATCGCAGGAAGAAGGTGCTCCGGAACCAGGTCATACCCTTGGTTCGGGTTGCATGGAGACATCACTCTCCAGGTGAGTCTACCTGGGAGATGGAGGACGACATGCGGGAGCATTTTCTTATTTTTTCGCGTCCTGAGGTATAAATCTAATTCTTTTGTCTTTATGTTTGTGATTTCCTGTGCTTGTTGTCTTCAATTTCGAGGACGAATTTTTTTTAAGGTGGATAGACTTGTCACCCTCACTTTTTCCAGTAGGGGTAAAATAGAAATTTTCCATTTTATAATATTTTTGGGAATTTTATTTCATGAATATTATTATTTAATTATTATAGGAGTCGGGTTCGAATTTTATCGCATTCCGAGTTAATTCGGGACCCCGGTAAATTTCGACTTGAGCCGTAATTAGCATGATATTTAACCATGGCCCACCACACTAAACTTTTAGGTTTAGGAGTTTGGACTAGTCCTCCATGAGTAATTTAGTTTAATTATGATTTTTAATTAATTTTAGCAACTTCCGAAACCCATTTTTGGATTAATTAGCATGTAGGCTTAGGGAGGGACAAACTTGTAATTAACAAGTGCCCCTACCCATGCCCATGGCCGGCCACCTATAGCACCCCCTCCACCTCTCCTTTCTTCTCCACTAAGTCTTCTTCCTCTTCAAATCCACATTTAGGTATGATTTTTAAACCCTCTTAAATTCCTCATTTGCATTTACTCCTTCACATTAATTAGAGAAGGAACCATTCTCTACATGTTGACCCTAGATTTTGTAGGTTTCCTTAAATTCTAGTTTAATGATTTATTTATGGTTTTCTTCTTTTAAGAGTGGTATATATATATATATATATATATATATATATATATATATATATATATATATATATATATATATATATATATATATATATATATATATATATATGTGTGTGTGTGTATTTGTGTGTCTATATATATATATATATATATATATATATATATATATATATATATATATATATATATATATATATATATATATATATATATGTGTGTGTATGTAGATTTGTATGTGTGGGAGAGTGTGTGTCCATATATATAGATACATATGTGTGTGATCATGTATATATATTAGTGTGAGTATAATTATATATAGAGAGGGGAGAATGAGAATTAGTTGTGTGTGTGTGAGTGATATATATTAGAGAGTTAGAGAGGGAGAATTATAGAAGAAGAATAGAGATTATAGATAGGAATTGAGAGAGTTTTGAGTGAGAATTAGAGGAGGAATGAGAGAAAGAAAGGGGGAGCAACCAAGGCACCAAGGGGGGGCCTAGGGGGCTGTTTTCCCCCCCATAACAGCAACAAAACAGCAGTAGTAGCAGCAGCAAGCTGCAATAGCAGCAGTAGGAGCTGCATTAGCACCCCCAAACCACCCCGTTTAGCCCCTAAAATCCTCCACTATACCTATATATATACATATATATGCTCCTATATATAGATCTATATACCCCTCTAAAACCCACTAGAATAGCCCCCTAAGTTGGTCCTAAGAGGGTGTGAAAAGTGAGAGTTGAATGAGTGAATGAGAGGGTAAAAGGTTAAGTTAGGATTTTGGTTAAGGGGTGAAATTGAGTTCCGTGATTCGGAACGCGTAAAAACTTGGAGGGGACTTAGGTAATGTGATTTAGATTTTATGGGTAGGCTTCGGAGTTGGAATCGGGGTTGCGTGTGGGCTTGGGGAGATGGTATCGTGCCGCTCCATCCCGTATCTTGAAATATTCAAGATAACGGGTAAACGGGCGATACGGACCGTAAGATGGACTGGATGTCCACTTACCCTAGAAAATATGGTAGGTAATGGTTGTATAGGCTAGTACCCTACTACCCTAGGAAGCACAGAGTGAAATTCCTAAGGGAAGGCCACTTGGCGTCAAGTTAGAACGGTTTAAGGGTAAATGTTAAGGGGTAATCGGGTAAATTCAAGATACGGAGTTCGGATAGTCGGATTGACTTGAAACTTGGGTGGAATGTTGGGTACACCCTACAAATATCATATTTGAACCAATTTTGGCTCGGTTGACCCAGAGTTGACTTTTTACCCAAAAGTCAACCGTGAGTCAACACTTTGTCTAGATTTGACCAAATCCAAACCAGAGTTGACCAGTTGACCAAAAGTCAACTGTTGGTCAACATTTGACCATTTTGACCTAGGGTTGACCTAGAGTTGACCAGAGTTGACTAGGGTTGACCAGTTGACCAAAAGTCAACTGTAGGCCAACTCTTGACCCCGTTTGACTTTTTTCGACTTATTTTGACCTGTGATGACTGGTATGACCTAGGGTTGACTTGGTCTGACTTAGATTGACTTGATATAACTTGATTTGACCTAGATTTGACTTGACAGGACTTAGTGTGACTCAGTGAGACCTAGTTTGACCTAGATTGCATATCATTCATTGTGAATCATTCTTAAACTTGTTTAAACCTAAATTAACATACAGTATCTCATATTTAGGTTTTTGATTACCGCTCTGAGCATTGATATACCCTACAGCTCAGGACAACAGGCGAGTACATTCACTGATAGTTTTTATTGTCTTGATATCTGCTATATCCGATTCAGTCGTAGTGTCTTACTTGATTCTCAGTCACGATAGTTCACGGACTAGTACACGTTGGATTATGACATGAGATGTTGTTCCTAGATTTCTGGGTATATTGGTACACTTTCTGTCTTGTTCCATGTACTTCTATAGACACTGATTTCTAAGAGGATTTGCTACCCTCTTACGGAATCACGTGCCATAACGTGTCATGTCCAGATCCATTGTACTATTTGGGGATGGGAAATTATTAGGAGCTATGTAGTCACTCCCCGTTCCCAGTATACGTATTTTTAATACATGTACTGCTTAAATATATTTATTTAATACTTATCATGTATTGTTTCGTATTTAAATCTTTTTAAATTCATGTTAATTAAATTCCTGCAATTAATTTTCTGTATTTTACTTCCTGCTTTTATTCTCTGCTTTAGCTTACTTTAGGTTTGGCCTAGGTTGGTTTATTTTTGGGTTATGGTGGTTCATCATGAACCGAACCCACCTACCACCGCCCCTTCCATTTAAAGCCCCCAAACTCTTTCTCTCTCTTCATTACTCTCCTTCACCATTACTCTTCTTCTTTCTCATTACTCTCTCCACCTACCAAACCCATAGGCAAGTACATCTTGCATCTTTATGAGGACCCATTTTTATGGTTCCATTCTCTTCCCCTTGTGATTCTAAGAGAGTTTAGAACTTGGCATTTTTTGTTTTGAAGTTTTATTTTTAGTAGATCTAGAAATTAGTTATTTTCGGATTTTGGTGGTTTTGATCTATCAAACTTCTTTGTTTTCAAGTTTTGATGGTTTCATGTTGTAGAGAATTTTATTCTACCCAATTTTGACCTTTGCAAAGTTGGATTTGGACTTATTTTGACCAAGTTATGGACTTTTGAAGCTTTGGGTTCAAACCGTGAAGTTCTTGCTGTTTTGGAGAAGACAGTGAGCAGTGTGCGCTAGCTTTTTAGCTTGCGCCACTGAGCTGCGCGTGCTCTTTAGCGCAGCGCGGTTCGATCCATACGCTGCCTTTTGGGAGCGTATGTCTTGCATACGCTCACTTGGGTGACAAGGAGTCGTATGGAGTTCATACGCTGCCTTTTGGAAGCGTATGACTTGCGTACGCTAGCTTGGATAGTAAGGAGTCGTATGGAGTTCATACGCTGCCTTTTGGAAGCGTATGACTTGTGTACGCTAGCTTGGATAGTAAGGAGTCGTATGGAGTTCATACGCTGCCTTTTGTAAGCGTATGACTTGCGTACGCTGGCTTGGATAGTAAGGAGTCGTATGGAGTTCATACGCTGCCTTTTGGAAGCGTATGACTTGCGTACGCTGGCTTGGGTGACAAGGAGTCGTATGGAGTTCATACGCTGCCTGTTGGAAGCGTATGACTTGCGTACGCTAGCTTGGATAGTAAGGAGTCGTATGGAGTTCATACGATGCCTTTTGGAAGCGTATGACTTGAGCGTAGCTTGACTTGGGCGTAGGCTGACTTGAGCGTAGGCTGACATGAGCGTAGCCTGCTTACCCTGGATCCTCTATAGCCCTGTATATTGATATTTTATTAGATATTTAACGTCCATTTTATATCCTTACGCCTTTTGGCAAAAAACTTGATAAAATCATGATATGTTAATATTTTTGTTAAATATAGATTGTTACGTGGGACGTACCATGTGTCGTGAATTGAGTTATAGATACCCCGATTGACTGGAATTAAACCCTGAGAGTTGTAGACTCGACCCCACTGAATACTAGTTGACTTTCATGCCTTGTCACCATTGATAATGATTGTGACCTTGATTAATAATTGATCATGCGTTCCTAGTTGGAACTAAGAGACTGGCTAGTCGTCTTTGAATTGAATGAATGAGACACGTTCATATTAATTATGAACTATTGAAATCGACTGGCTAATCCCGAATATTGGCATACAGGCACATGCAGGCTTCAATTCATTTATTATTTATTTATCTTACCAAAGAAGCATGTGTACTTTATGGTCAAGACATGATTACTCCGTGGTTAGTTTTGATTGTTGCATTACGCTATGTAAGACCTACAACCTGACCGTACTGGTATCATTGTAGAGTTGCGCATATCGTACCCCGTACGAAAGTACTCATTCTGAATGATCATGATCCACGGCATGGTACTTTACTCAACATAGAGACTATTAAGTTAAATAAAATAATAATTGCATGGAAAGAATGGATTTTCGAGTTTTTACATGGCAGCCCTCTTGGGACTATTAAGTGCCCGACAGGTCGGCTGGTCCCCACAGATACTGCAAACCTGCCACACGGGCACGGAGCGGTATCTGGTTATATTATTTATTGTATATTATATATTGATGACGGGCATCCCGCTGGGACTCGTCTAATTCATGATTGGCGCAATTGATTGACTGGATAAACTAGCCTTGCTTGCTCATAGTCAGAACTGAGGAATCCTCATTGCATAAACCAAGGTAACTTGGGACTTACAGTAGCAAGCCGTAGTAGTTGAATGGCCGTTTAAATTGATTTGTTTGTGTACTGTACCTACTCTGTTACTTAACTGAGATGATCAGAATGTCAGGACATGACGTGCCAACTTCTGTCCTTGTTTGGTTGGGAGGTTGGTTCGAAGTGTCGTGATGTTGTGTGAGTCCTAGTAGATAGCAGAGATCTATTATCATATTCTCTTATTACTGGCTTCATTCCTCATATCGTGCTCCCTTGCGGTACTTGCTATTAGAGGTCTAACCTCTCTGGTTTTGCATGGCCAGATTTAGAGCCAGCCCCCGGGGATCCAGCTTACTTCTACCTCCAAGATGGTCAACACTAGAGGGATGATTGCAGGAGGACTCGAGTGGGTTTCTTACTTCCCCGCCCGTTTGTTATCTACTTTATACTTTGCCGTTTGGCACCGACATGTTAGTCGAATTGTCTTGTACCTACTTTTGCATAATTGTAACTAAGTCAGGCTACAGCTACTAACAATTGTGTATACTTACTACATTATCTGGCTGTATTTGGTAAAGCCAGATATCAAGAACATTTTGACTGAGCGTTTGGGACGCCTTACTGCTTTATCTCACATGTTCTCTATTTCTGTTTCTTGTTTGAATGATTGAGACAATAGAAGTAAAGTGACCATAGGGAGACTTTCATGTAGTATGTACCCCCTCGTCTTGTAGACATCATTGATCGTATTATACGGTATTCATCTACCCGTAACACGTAGCTGGCTGAGTCATTCCCCCGCTCTCCAGTATTCTGGTTCTGGGGCATGACAAGGTTTTAGTGGTGGCCCATGTAGGTCTGGTTTCAGACTTGTGGGGTATTTTAATAGGATGTCTCAATCACACATGTTTCTCCTTGATCTCATGATTCGTTACTCTCAACTCTAGCTTGACATTCCAGTATCCTTTGACTTCATTGATCCTTCATGTCCGGTCGTTTGATTGTTCTCTTGTCCCTTTTCTTAGGGGCACCTCGTCCGCACCTGTCAGAGCTGGACAGCAACAACAAGGGCAGCATGGACAACCTGACCAGGTTGGTCAGCAACAAGGGTCAGAACCACTTCATGAGACTATTCAAGAAGAGGTGATAGTAGAACCAGCAGTTGGACCGCAGTATCCGGAGGTTCCAACACCACCAATAGTTCCACCTACCCCTGTGGAATTGGACACACCAGCCCTTCTGGAGATCATGAGAGGGATGATGGCTACTCAGCAACACCAGATGTTAGCCCAGCAGCGCATGCACGCTCAGTTACAAGAGCAGAATGTACTACTCAACCAAGGGTTGCAGACAGCTTTGGAAAGAGGGGCAAGGCCGAATTCTGGAGCATCAACCAGATTTTGCAAGTTCAATCCCCGTCGTTTTGAAGGAACGGAGGATGCCATCTCAGCAGATGCATGGCTTAAGGATATTGAGGCTATCCTGACAGCAGCTAAGGTACCGGCAGAAGAACGTGTGGATCAGGTGAAGTTGTTACTTCAGGATCTCGCACGTGATTAGTGGGAATCAGAGGAGGTAGATATCATACGTCCCGTTGCTTGGGACGATTTCACAGCAAGATTCAAGACGAAGTACTATGGAGTTGTGGCGCAGTTTGAGCTACAACAGAAGTTTATCAACCTCAAGCAGGCCGGCAAGACGATAGATGCTTATGCAGCAGAGTTCTGCAGATTAAGTAGGTTTGCCCCAGAGATGGTAGCGACGGAGCACCAGAGGGCTATGAGGTTTCAGCAAGGGTTTCATCTTGAACTCTTGCAATTGATAGAGGGGCACAATTACCAGACTTTTGATGAGATATTGACGGCAACCCGAAGGCATGAGATCACCATTCAGAGGATCACAGTTAGGACTGGAGGTCAGAAGAGATCTCACAGTCAGATTGAAGGAGGAGGGGGAGCAGCGCCCCGAACAACAGCACCATCCCTTGGCATTCGCATTCACGATGTGGCAATACGAGGGCCAGCACCACCACCCAGGCAGCAGCAGCAACAGAAGAAGAACCAGCAACCCCCAGCGAGCTGTACTTATTATGGAAAGATGGGGCACACTAGAGATGTGTGTCGGGCATTAAACGGACTGTGTTTGATATGTGGAAATCCAGATCATCGGGTTACCACATGTCCCATAAATTCGAGGTCAGAAGGACCAGGGCAACAGTTTCCTGCTCTGCCAGCACCAGGGGCAGGGCAGTATCGAGGACCAGCGGTAGCAGTGAGACCATTGGCCCAGCGTCCGTTAATGCCGCAGGCTCAGATGTTTCGACAGCAAGGACCGCCGATACAGCAACACCAGCATAGACCACCCCAGCATCATCAAGGAAGGGGCCAGCAGCAGCACCAGGCTAGGCCGCAACATGGGAACCAGCAAGGAGGTCGAGGGCAGGCATTCACTCTTTTCTTGGAGGAGGCATTAGCATCAGGGGATGTTGTGGCAGGTAACATTCTCGTCGCCTCATATCCCGCAGTAGCATTGTTTGATTCGGGAGCATCACACTCATTTATATCTGCACAATTTGCGACACGGCTAGGAATGAAGTTCGAGGCATTGCCAGGGAGGTTGAATATACTCACTGGCAATGGGCTCGTAGGAGTTAGTAGAGTTATTCTAGCGTGTAGTGTTGTAGTTTGCGGGCATTCCTTACCCGCCCAGTTGATAGAATTTCCTGTTGGAAATTTTGACGTTATCTTAGGTATGGACTGGCTGAAAGACAGTCATGCGACAATAGATTGTCGTAGTAGGAGTGTATCTTTTGATATTCCAGGCATGAAAAGATTCACCTTAGTCAGATCAGAGGCAACTCAGCAAGAGCAAGGAGTAATAACAGCAATGGAAGAAGTTCTAGTTCCGAAGGTAGTTGAAGAATTTCTAGACGTATTTCCCGAAGAACTTCCAGGTCTACCACCGGTTAGAGATATTGAGTTCAGCATAGAATTGGCACCTGGAACTAAACCAATATCAGATCGGGTTTACAGAATGGCGGATTCGGAGCAGGCCAAGGTGTATCAGTACATAGAGGAATTGAAGGAAAAGAAGTTTATCCAAGCTAGCATATTACCATGGGCAGCACCAGTGGTACTTGTAGGGAAGAAGGATGGGTCATCCAGATTGTGCATCGATTACAGGAAGCTTAACGCGGCGACAGTAAAGAACAAGTACCCACTACCAAGGATCGACGACTTGTTTGATCAGTTGAGCAGGGCTAGAGTTTTCTCCAAGATAGATCTTCGTTCAGGGTACCATCAAGTGAGGGTTCGAAAGGAAGACATTTCCAATACAGCATTCAGGTCGAAGTATGGACATTATGAATTCTTAGTAATGCCGTTTGGTTTGACCAATGCTCTAGCTATATTCATGGATTTGATGAACTGCATCTTTATGCCATACTTAGATCAGTTTGTCGTGGTGTTTCTTGACGACATTCTTGTATACTCTGCTAGTGAAGAGGAGCATGAAGACCACCTCAGGAAAGTGTTACAGGTTCTGAGAGAGAACCAGTTGTATGCCAAGCTCAGCAAGTGTGAGTTTTGGTCGGATCATATTTCATTTTTGGGTCATATCATATCAGGAGCTGGAGTAGCAGTAGATCCCAAGAAGGTAGAAGCAATAGAGAGTTGGCCAGTACCCAAGACCGTAGCTGATGTACGGAGTTTCTTAGGATTGGCAGGATATTACAGAAGGTTTGTATCAGATTTTACAAGACTTTCAGCACCTATGACCCGCTTGACACGGAAGGATGTGCCATTTGTCTGGTCGGCAGAATGCCAGTCATCGTTTGAGAATTTGAAGCAGAAGTTGATATCAGCGCCTATTCTTACATTGCCAGTTGGACCAGGAGGTTTTACCGTATATTGTGATGCGTCAGGTAAAGGACTTGGATGTGTCCTTATGCAACATGGGAAGGTGATAGCATATGCATCTAGGCAGCTTCGGGACCACGAGAAAAATTATCCAACTCATGATCTGGAGTTGGCGGCAGTAGTATTTGCTTTGAAGCTATGGAGGCATTACTTATATGGTGACCGAGTGGACATGTACACAGACCACAAAAGTCTGAAGTACATCTTTACTCAGAAGGAGCTGAACATGAGGCAGAGAAGATGGTTAGAGCTGATCAAGGATTATGACGTGGAGCTTCAGTATCATCCAGGCAAGGCTAATGTGGTAGCAGACGCTCTCAGCAGAAGAGGCGGCATATTTATGTTGACAACGCAGAAGCACATCTTAGAAGACCTTCAGGAGATGGGCATCGAAGTTATACTTCCTAATGATATAGGAATTCTTGCGAGTTTACAAGTTCAATCCGACTTGGTAGGCAGGATCAAGGCGGCCCAGGCACAAGACCCAAGGATTCAGAAGCTTAGGGCATAATGTGAGTCAGGACTCAGAAAAAAGATGCAAATTCACGAAGATGGTACGCTTAGGTTTGGATCACGTCTATGTGTACCTAGTGGAGATATCAGACAGGAAGTTATGACAGAAGCTCACAGTTCCCAGTATTCTATACATCCTGGAGGGACCAAGATGTACCAAGATATCAAGCAGCACTTCTGGTGGAACGAGATGAAGAGAGAGATAGCTAGGTTTGTTTTCCGTTGCTTGATATGTCAGCAGGTAAAGGCAGAACAGCAGAGGCCAGCTGGATTATTACAACCGCTTCCTATCCCGGAATGGAAGTGGGAACACATCACAATGGACTTTGTGACCAGTTTACCGAGATCACCAAGTGGTAAAGATGCTATTTGGGTGATAGTAGATCGGCTAACAAAGGTAGCACACTTTCTTCCTTTCAGAGTAGGGCAATCTACAGAAAAGTTGGCGGAGTTGTACATGCAGCAGATAGTCAGGCAGCATGGAGTCCCTGTCAGTATTGTGTCAGACATAGATACCCATTTCATCTCATATTTCTGGAAGAGCTTACATCATAATATGGGCACCAAGTTAAGATTTAGCATAGCTTACCATCCACAGACGGACGGGCAATCAGAAAGGACAATTCAGACTTTGGAAGATATGTTGCGAGCTTGCACCCTAGATTTTGGAGGATCTTGGGAAAGCCACCTGCACTTAGTTGAGTTTTCATACAACAACAGTTATCAAGCCAGTATCCAGATGGTGCCATTTGAGGCACTATATGGTAAGAAGTGTAGATCGCCACTAGCATGGGATGATATCGAAGAAAGGAAGATGCTAGGCCCAGAAATGATTATCCAGACGGTTGAAGTGATTAAGGGAATTAAAGAGCGACTTCGTGTTGTGCAGGATCGGCATCGTCATTGGGCGGACCAGCATCGTAGGCCGCTAGAGTTTTCTGCTGGAGACAACGTGTTCTTGCGGATCTCACCTACCCGTGGGGTCATTAGATTTGGCGTTCGCGGGAAGTTGAGTCCACGATACGTAGGCCCATTTGTTATTCTTAATAGGGTAGGCGATGTTGCTTATCGTTTGTCCCTTCCACCTTCGTTACGAGAGGTGCATGACGTGTTTCATGTATCTCAGTTGCGAAGGTATATATCGAACCCAAGCCATATCCTTGATCATTCTGAGTTGGTTGTTGGTACCAACTTGTCTTACGAGGAGCAGCATGTGTCCATCTTGGACCGAAGAGAGAAGATACTCAAGAACCGAACAATTAGTCTTGTCCGGGTTGCTTGGGGTCATCACTCATTAGAAGAGTCAATGTGGGAACGTGAGGATGATATCCGATCACGGTATCCACATCTGTTTGACTCACAAGGTATATTTCTTTCCGTGTACCTTGATTGTCTTAACTCCGCATGCTAGTCGCCCTATGAGTAGAAATTTTTTGATATCATAGATTGTTGAATATAGATATGTTACTTGCTATGGACATTGTAAAATGATTGTTTGCTTAAATTACTTGTACTAGTTTGGCCTTGATATTCCTATCCTGCTTGGATTTGAAATTTCGAAGACGAAATTTTTCTAAGGAGGGTAGAGAAGTCACTCCCCGTTCCCAGTATACGTATTTTTAATACATGTACTGCTTAAATGTATTTATTTAATACTTATCATGTATTGTTTCGTATTTAAATCTCTTTAAATTCATGTTAATTAAATTCCTGCAATTAATTTTCTGTATTTTACTTCCTGCTTTTATTCTCTGCTTTAGCTTACTTTAGGTTTGGCATAGGTTGGTTTATTTTTGGGTTATGGTGGTTCATCATGAACCGAACCTACCTACCACCACCCCTTCCATTTAAAGCCCCCAAACTCTTTCTCTCTCTTCATTACTCTCCTTCACCATTACTCTTCTTCTTTCTCATTACTCTCTCCACCTACCAAACCCACAGGCAAGTACATCTTGCTTCTTCATGATGACCCATTTTTATGGTTCCATTCTCTTCCCCTTGTGATTCTAAGAGAGTTTAGAACTTGGCATTTTTCGATTTGAAGTTTTATTTTTAGTAGATCTAGAAATTAGTTATTTTCGGATTTTGGTGGTTTTGATCTATCAAACTTCTTTGTTTTCAAGTTTTAATGGTTCTATGTTGTAGAGAATTTTATTCTACCCAATTTTGACCTTTGCAAAGTTGGATTTGGACTTATTTTGACCAAGTTATGGACTTTTGAAGCTTTGGGTTCAAACCATGAAGTTCTTGCTGTTTTGGAGAAGACAGTGAGCAGTGTGCGCTAGCTTTTTAGCTTGCGCCACTGAGCTGCGTGCGCTCTTTAGCGCAGCACGGTTCGATCCATACGCTGCCTTTTGGGAGCGTATGTCTTGCATACGCTCACTTGGGTGACAAGGAGTCGTATGGAGTTCATACGCTGCCTTTTGGAAGCGTATGACTTGCGTACGCTAGCTTGGATAGTAAGGAGTCGTATGGAGTTCATATGCTGCCTTTTGGAAGCGTATGACTTGCGTACGCTAGCTTGGATAGTAAGGAGTCGTATGGAGTTCATACGCTGCCTTTTGGAAGCGTATGACTTGCGTACGCTGGCTTGGATAGTAAGGAGTCGTATGGAGTTCATACGCTGCCTTTTGGAAGCGTATGACTTGTGTACGCTGGCTTGGGTGACAAAGAGTCGTATGGAGTTCATACGCTGCCTTTTGGAAGAGTATGACTTGCGTACGCTAGCTTGGATAGTAAGGAGTCGTATGGAGTTCATACGCTACCTTTTGGAAGCGTATGACTTGAGCGTAGCTTGACTTGAGCGTAGGCTGACTTGAGCGTAGGCTGACATGAGCGTAGCCTGCTTACCCTGGATCCTCTATAGCCCTGTATATTGATATTTTATTAGATATTTAACGTCCATTTTATATCCTTACGCCTTTTGGCAAAAAACTTGATAAAATCATGATATGTTAATATTTCTGTTAAATATAGATTGTTACGTGGGACGTACCATGTGTCGTGAATTGAGTTATAGATACCCCGATTGAATGGAATTAAACCCTGAGAGTTGTAGACTCGACCCCACTGAATACTAGTTGACTTTCATGCCTTGTCACCATTGATAATGATTGTGACCTTGATTAATAATTGATCATGCGTTCCTAGTTGGAACTAAGAGACTGGCTAGTCGTCTTTGAATTGAATGAATGAGACACGTTCATATTAATTATGAACTATTGAAATCGACTGGCTAATCCCGAATATTGGCATACAAGAACATACAGGCTTCAATTCATTTATTATTTATTTATCTTACCAAAGAAGCATGTGTAATTTATGGTCAAGGCATGATTACTCCGTGGTTAGTTTTGATTGTTGTATTACGCTATGTAAGACCTACAACCTGACCGTACTGGTATCATTGTAGAGTTGCGCATATCGTACCCCGTACGAAAGTACTCATTCTGAATGACCATGATCCAGCATGGTACTTCACTCAACATAGAGACTATTAAGTTAAATAAAATAATGATTGCATGGAGAGAATGGATTTCCGAGTTTTTACATGGCAGCCCTCTTGGGACTATTAAGTGCCCGACAGGTCGGCTGGTCCCCACAGATACTGCAAACCTGCCACACGGGCACGGAGCGGTATTTGGTTATATTATTTATTGTATATTATATATTGATGACGGGCATCCCGCTGGGACTCGTCTAATTCATGATTGGCGCAATTGATTGACTGGGTAAACTAGCCTTGCTTGCTCATGTCAGAACTGAGGAATCCTCATTGCATAAACCAAGGTAACTTGGGACTTACAGTAGCAAGCCGTAGTAGTTGAATGGACATTTAAATTGATTTGTTTGTGTACTGTACCTACTCTGTTACTTAACTGAGATGATCAGAATGTCAGGACATGACGGGCCAACTTCTGTCCTTGTTTGGTTGGGAGGTTGGTTCGAAGTGTCGTGATGTTGTGTGAGTCATAGTAGATAGCAGAGATCTATTATCATATTCTCTTATTACTGGCTTCATTCCTCATATCGTGCTCCCTTGCGGTACTTGCTATTAGAGGTCTAACCTCTCTGGTTTTGCATGGCCAGATTTAGAGCCAGCCCCCGGGGATCCAGCTTACTTCTACCTCCAAGATGGTCAACACTAGAGGGATGATCGCAGGAGGACTTGAGTGGCTTTCTTACTTCCCCGCCCGTTTGTTATCTACTTTATACTTTGCCGTTTGGCACCGACATATTAGTCGGATTGTCTTGTACCTACTTTTGCATAATTGTAACTAAGTCAGGCTGCAGCTGCTAACAATTGTGTATACTTACTGTTTGCCATTAAAATTGTTTGATTGAAAACTTTAATACAAACAGAACAGTGTTACAATGTAGGACTTAGATGTAGTCCTAGGAGTACACTTTTGTTTAAGCTGGGTCCTTAGTGCCAATGGAGCGAGTGGTAATGCGTTGACTCCGTTGACCGGCTGACGACGGTTATCGGTTCTCTGAAGGTGTGGATTGCTCTGGGTGCTGGAGCTTGCTGAGAGGAGGAAGACGTTGAGTGTCTGTATCTGCCTCTCTGATGATTCTTTGTATGTTCGTTGTGGATTCTCTCCGTCTGTGTGAAGGAGAAGATCCCTCTATTTATAGTTTTGCAGGCTGGCTGCTCATACGCGCATGTAGGATGCGCCGGTGTGTGGGGACGCCACATGGAGGTTGCTGATGGAGGTGCGTAGATGATGCGCCCTGATTGAGGGGGAGAACTCTTCATACTGCTGTTGTGAGCCGGCACGTAGCAGAAGAGAAGATCTTTCCGTTGCTGAAATCTTGGACGAGTTGAGTCAAAGGACACGTGTCATCGACTCATGGCTCGAAGATCTCGGATTTGGTGGGGGGAAGTAATCTGGTGAGCTGCGCCTTGATTGGGCGCAGGAGGAGGCTGCGGCTCATAACCTTTAGGGGTTACAAACTGTTTAGAGCGCATGGCTTTTAAGGCGCATGCAGACGACTTTCCTTCTGTCTTTTGGGATCAGAGATCAGTCTGGGGCGCATGGCTTTTGAGGCGCATGCAAAGCTTCAACTGGAGACTCTTCTTCTGTCTTTAGGGATCAGTGAAGGGTCTGAGGCGCATGCTGGTTTGGACGCATGGCCGTAGAGGCACATGGCGATTTGGACGCATGGCCGTAGAGGCACATGCGGATGGCCACGTGGCAGTAGCCGTCGGAATAGAGTCATGATGATGCTGACGTTGCCGACGCTTCGTTCTCTGAAAAAAGCTGTCAACTGTTCAGACTTTGGGAAGCGTGCTGCCAACTCTGGTGTCAGTTCAGCATTTAATGTTTCTGACATTCGATGGACAGCTGAGTGGGTACGTCGATTGGCGTTCCACTCGGTATGGAGATGTGTGGGGGCGCATCCTCTGTAATGCGCCTGGTACTGAAGGGCGCGTCTATGTGATGCGCCTGATGCCGAAGGGCGCGTCCGTACATGGCGCATCTTCATTGGTCCGTCTGTTGAGTTCTTCAGAGCATTATTGGCTCCCTGACTTTAGCTGAATTCGAAGAGGCGAGTTCATTCATCAAAAATACAAGTTCATTGCACTGACTTCGGGAAGGTTGCCACTTGGCGCATGGGTTTGATTTGCCCTGGCCTATGAATAGCAACAGTTTGAGAGAGTCTTGTTGTCTCTCCCTTGACTTCTCGACGAAGATGGATTCGACTGATCCTCCTCTTTGGCAAGACATTGTACTGTGGATGATGGTTCTCCTTGTTCAAAGAAGCTTTGACGGTGAACTCCTTCAGAAGATAATAGCCCCAGGCTGGTAGATGCACCTGTACGTTGACGAAGAAGTGATTCACTCTGACGGGGCAGAGTGATGCGCTGGGAGACATGTACAGCATGTTGCAACTGTTGGAACACAGACTGCCTTGGTGGTGGAGCCACTGTCTTGTGGTAGCAGCAGTTGATGACGACCGTAGCACAAGTGTGCCCTGTTAGGGGCACATTATGCTTGTTGGTCGGCTCTCCTGATCGGCGCTTGTGAGTGATCACGTTGCACAGATCGTTGGGGGAGAGTGCCACCTTCGCACCCCTTCAGACGCATGGCAAGGCCAAGCGTCGGGGTGGTCAAGTGAGAGTGCCACCTTCGCACCCCCTTCAGGCGCATGGCAAAGCCAAGTGCCGGGGTGGTCAAGTGAGTGCTGCGCCCCCTGATCTAATACCAAGCAGGCATCACGATCAGTAGTGGGGGAACCACAGCATTTGAAGTGACTTGAACGGACCTCAAACGCACAACCAGAGGGGGCGCGGAAGTTCAAGACTACTGGGTTTGCCTTGCTCGACTTGGTTGTGAACGCAATAGATGCGCCCAAGTGAGACAAGGACTTTGAAGGTCGGCTCGTTTCTGGCACCGCAGCACCCGAGTCGACCTTGTACAGCTTACCATCAGCAGCGCGCATGATTATGAGCGCATGCTTCTGGTTTACTGCTGGCATAGCACGTTTGAGGCGCATGGCATGTGCCGCCTTGGACTTCTTCGTACTAGCCCGTAGGGTGCATAGTACTCAGAGTCCAAATTATCCTCGCCATGACAGCGAGTGAAGAACTTGCAGCCAACCCAGAAGAATACTGCAACTTTTGTGGCTCGAACGGGCTCCCTGGATAATGGGCTCCCTCTTCTTTATTTATTTTTGGTGCCCTTTCAAAGGAGGCAAGAGGTCTCTATATGTAGAGTGGAATGAGGCCTCCCTTCTTCTCCTTTCCGATGTGGGATTAAAAGAAAGATCCCTTCTTTTTCATGCTTCTACAAGACCCCCTTCAAAGTTTTTAAAACTTTTGGACAAGTTTTGAAATACTTTGAACAAGAAGCATGAATGGTAGAGCTGTTTAGGTGTGACAATCCTATCAGAGGTAGTATGGACGTGATATGTTTGGGTACTTCCACTGGGGAATTTATGTGGACTTATCATCCATGGCGCACCTTGGTTTTAGGTACAGATAATAAGTTGAGAGAGAGAGAACCAACATATTTACTCAGAGGTAATATGGACGTGGTAAATATGGGATTGATGGTAGAGCTTTTCCTACTCAGAGGTGATATGGACGTGGTAGGAATGATTCTGGAGAGAGATACGCGGAACTACTCAGAGGCAATATGGACATGGAAGTTCTGCTGGGGATAGTGTAGTCCTTTACTCTGTCTTTTTAGAAATAAAGAAGTACACAATTTTCTGTGATGTGTTCATTTTCATTGTCATGAACTTAATGATTTGTGTGGACCTATTATCTTTTGCGCACCTTGGTTTTTAGGTACAGATAATAAGTTTGAAGGAACCATTATGTTTACTCAGAGGTAATGTGGACATGGCAATCATTGGGTTCGAAATGATAGAATCTCCCTACTCAGAGGTATTATGGACGTGGTAGGAATGATCTTGGGGGATACGCTGAACAACTCAGAGGTTATATGGACGTGGAAGTTCTGCGATAAATGTACAATAATGCAGGGGTTGTTTGTACAAGATGTTTACTCAGAGGTAATGTGGACGTGGTAAACATGAAGGGTAGCGTAGGCTTACGAAGTGTAAGATTCTGCTTTGTAGGGTGTAGAGAGACAACTCAGAGGTAATATGGACGTGGTTATCTTTCTACTGGAAGATGCCACGGAACAGCTGGGTTCCGGAGGCGTATGAGTTTATGGAAAGAGGTTGTTTGAGGAAGTACATGTCTGGAGGATGTCAAGAATAGTACTTCTTTAGGAACTTGCCGTTGATGGACATCATAAACAAGTCCCCATTGGGTTTGGCGAGGCGGTAAGCACCGTTTGAGTATACCGTCTCTATGATGAAAGGTCCTTCCCACTTGGGCTCGAACTTTCCTGGTGTCTTGTGGGTCAACACCATTGGTCTTCTGACTGCTAAAACCAGGTCGCTAACTTGGAAAGTCCTCTGTTTGACCTTCTTGTTGAAAGCCTGTGATATTCGGACTTGGTAGAGCTCGATGCGTTGTTGAGCTAGGAGACGCTTTTCGTCAAGTGCCTCCAGTTCTCGCAGACGACGACGTTGATTGTCCTCTTCTGTGAGTTTGTTTGTGATTGCTACGCGGAGCGAAGGTATCTGTATCTCGAGAGGCAGTACTGCTTTGCTCCCGTAGACCAGGGAGAATGAAGTGTTGCCTGTTGGGGTCCGTACCGTTGTGCGGTAGGCCCAAAGGCATTCGCCAAGCTTTTCGTCCCAGTCGCATTTGTTGGATGATACGACCTTTTTGAGCAGCCTAACGATAGTTTTGTTGAATGCCTCAGCCAATCCGTTTGCTGCCAGATTGTAGGCGGTTGAGGCCACGTTCTGAATACGATTCTTGTCACAGAACCTGCTGAAAATGTGGCTGATAAACTGAGGACCATTGTCATGGATGATCCGCCGGGTACTCCGAAACGGTAAATGACATGGTGTTTGATAAAGCTGACCACCCTGGAGCTTTTTACTTCTGCTAGTGGAACTGCTTCCGCCCATTTGGAGAAGTAGTCGGTGATGGCCAGGATGAAACGGTGTTCTCTCGATGAGGGAGGGGTGATTGGCCCTACAATGTCCATGCCCCAGGCTTCGAAGGGCCAGGAGGCGACTGTAGGATGTAGCGGCTCCGATGGTGTATGTATGAAGTCTGCATGAAGTTGGCACGCGTGGCACTTCTTGGCATATTCGACAGCATCGGCAACCATGGTTGGCCAGTAGTATCCCATACGTCGCAGTCGATCTTGCAACTTAGGACCGGGTTGATGAGCTCCACAAGTTCCGTCATGAGCTTCTTGAAGAGCTTCGGCTGCTTCTTCGTTGGACAGGCATCGAAGGAGGAGCCCATCGAAGGAGCGTCGGTACAGCATTTTGGTAGCTGTATCATAGTAGAATCGAAGAGAGCGTCTCCTGACTGAGACGGCTTCCTTCGTGTCCTCTGGAAGGATTCCGTAGACAGCGAAGTCGATGAACGGGAACCTCCAGTCTCGAACATTAACACCAGTGTTTGTCGGTATGGCGTGAGCCACCTGCAAGCATAGGTTGTTTCTGGGACAAATCAGATCTCGTCCTGTTACCGTGATATAGTATTGAGTCCCAAAGGGCGCTGCTAATGAGGCTGCGAGGCCAGCCAGAGCATCGGCCTCCAAGTTTTGTAAACGGGGGACATGTTCAATGAAGAACCCGGTGAAGGTTGAAATGATGTTCAACGCGACTTCATAATAAGGGATTAAATCTTCATGGCGAACTTCGTATTGTCCCCGAACCTGGTTTACGACGAGTTTTGAGTCGCCGTAAGCTTCCAGATGGTCGACCCCCAGCTGTTGTGCGAGCTGGAGTCCCATGACGAGTGCGTTGTACTCGGCAACGTTGTTGGAGCACGGCTTTAAAAGAGAGTACGCACGCTGGATGACCAGCTGATCGGGGGAGACTAAGACTACCCCCACTCCTGCGATGATTTGGCCTTTGGGGCCTGTTCTCGAAGCGCCGTCGAAGAACATCCGCCAAACGGAGCTTCCTTCGGTGACGTTGGATTCTTGGACCTCATCCGGGATATCTTCATAGAGTTTTGAGGATTCTGGGATGGGGTGTGCAGCTAAAAAGTCAGCCAGAGCTTGACCCTTAACAGCTTTTTGGGGCACAAACACCATGTTGTACGGTGTTAGCAAGATCGCCCATGTAGCCAGCCGGGAGTTCAATGATCCTGGCTTCGTCATGAGGACTCTGAGCGGATTGACTCGGGAAATGACATGAATTGTCTGACCCGAGACATAATGACGAGTCTTCTGGATGGCAAACACCAAAGCCAAGCACTCCTTTTCGACGGGGTTGTACCGGTGTTCGGCCCCGATGAGTGTTCGACTGAGGTAGTAGATTGTTTGCTCGTAGCCTGTATCGCTGTTTTGAGCGAGCAGAGCGCCAAGAGAATGATCCATGGCACGGACGTAGAGGAGAAATGGTTTGCCGGTGACTGGCGCCACCAGGACTGGTGGGCTCGTCAAGTAGGCTTTGATGTCGTCGAAAGCCTTCTGGCACTCCTCTGTCCAGACATAAGAGACTCCCTTCTTCATGAGCTGAGTGAAGGGTTGACATTTACCGGAAAGGTTTGCTATGAACCTCCGGATATATGTTAGACGTCCCTGTAGGCCTCGAAGTTCTCGAAGGTTCTTCGGAGGGTCCATGTTGAGGATGGCTTTGGTCTTCTCAGGATCAACATGAATGCCTTTCGCTGTGATGACGAAGCCCAAGAATTTGCCGCTAGAAACCCCCAGAAAGGATTTAGCGGGGTTCATTTTGAGTTGATGCGCCCGCATGAGATCGAAGACCGTCTTCAGGTCCTGTAGGTGATCTCTTTTGAGGCGGCTCTTGACTGCGATGTCGTCAACATAGCATTCGACTGTCTTGCGAAGATGTTGACGGAAGATGGTGCTCATAGCTCGCTGGTATGTCGCACCGGCGTTCTTCAAGCCGAAGGGCATTACTGTGTAGCAGAAAACACCCTTTGGAGTCCTGAATGACGTGTGTTTTGCGTCATCGGAGAACATCTTGATTTGATTGTAGCCTGAATACCCGTCCATGAAGGACATGCGCTCAAAGCCACATGTGTTGTCGATTATCACATCAGTGATTGGAAGCGGGAATTCGTCCTTCGGGCAAGCAGAGTTGAGATCCCTGAAGTCGATACAGACTCGTATTTTCCCGTTCTTCTTGGTGACAGGAATGATTTTGGCTATCCAATTCGGGTGTTGTTCTTCACGGATGAAGCCGCTGGTCAAGAGTTTGTCTACCTCCTGATCGATGGCATTCATGATGTCCGGACGGAAGCGTCGCTGCTGTTGTTTGATAGGTTTGGCATCAGGTAAGATGTTCAACCTATGCATTACGATCTGTGGGTCGAGTCCCGGCATGTCTTCATAGCTCCAGGCAAAGACGTCGATATACTCTTTAGCCAGTTGGATTAAAGATTCTCGATCTTCTCCTTCTAGGCTTTTACTGATGAAGATGGGTTTGGAAGAAGACCCATCTCCGAGGTCGATCTGCTCGACTTCGTCTTCGGTGGGAGGTTCGCGTAACTCAAAACGAGATTCCCATTGTTCTCCTAGGCGTTGGGCCCAGGGTTCTTCTTCGAAGGGTTCTGGCGCTTGGTCTTCGCCTTCACCTTTTTGAGGTTGTGCTGACGTCATGTTAGCTGACAGCACTTTCCTGAAGACTGATCCGATACTGGTATCGGAATCCCAAGTCGATGCTTCGGACGAGTGGGAATGTTCTATGTCTTCTGCATCTGAACTCTCTGGGGTTGATGGCGACGTGACATAGCCTAACCCTCGTCCAGTCCGATTATAATAGTCCTGTGGCTTTCCATTGGGCATCGAAAGTCGGACAGGGAGATGCCGACCCTTGCCGTAGTTTAAGCCTTTGTTGCTTTTCAGGTCGTAGCCCATCTTTTGGATGATGTGCTTTGCCGCATCCGTGTACCGATAGACTTGTACTCTGTCGGTATCAGGTTCGGGCTCGATTGACAGGAGGTCCCGATGACGCTCGACTTTGCCCGAGATGATGGTGCCTTGGTCTCGGCTCCGTGGAGGGACTATGAAGACTCCTTGAGACGGGACTACTCGATTATGGTAGACGGTCGTTATTTGTATTTGCAACGACCGTAGAGCGTGGTCTAATGTATACATGGCATTCCAGTGTGGAAGACAAGAATAATTAAAAGACACTCTATTATTGATAAAATACGAGATCTTATCCCGTAGGATTACATTGTCAAAGGAGGGTGCCTCTACATCAGCCGAGATATAATCACCAAGCTCCTCGTCTGTAAGAACTGGGGGCGGACTAGGAGAGTCCAACACAGCTTTGGGGTCTGAGAGGGTTATATGAGCCTTCTTTGACACCTTGGATGACTGCGGCGGCTTGCCCTTGAGACGTACCTTGAGAGGCGCCTCGGCTACGCCTCCGGTGAGTGGTGCCTTCCCTTGTAATTTTGCCACCAGGGGAGCCGATGTTTGAGGTGGCTTTCCCTTGAGGCGTATCTTCAGGGGTGCTTTGCGAGCCGGCGCTTTCCCTGATAGCTTGATGCTCATTGGAGGCGCCTTCTGGGGTGGTTTCCCCTTCAGTCGGATTTTCAAGGGGGCGTCGGGAGTCGTCTCAGGCTCCATGTCCGGCTCTGCTGCCGTCTCTGCCTCATCCTCAGCGTCGTTGGCTTCCTCCTCGTCAATGGGCTTGTACAAGTCGGAATCGGTGAAGTAGGCTTCAATTCCTTTGAAAGGATCGATGTCTGCAAACTCCGTCCGGATGACGCCATTGGTGGATACATACTTCATGCACTGGTGAAGCGTGGAGGACACCACCATATACTCATGTAGCCATGGTCGACCGAGCAGGATGTTGTAGTTGACCTCGGCATCTACCACGTAACACGTCACCTCTGTTTTGAGGCTGCCAATGTGACACTTCAGCCGGATCTTGCCCAATGGCTCGCTCTTGCTAGCATTGAAGCCACTGATAGTTGTATTGGAGGGCGCCAGCCGGTACATCGGGATCCCCAGCTTTGATAGCAGCGCTTTTGGAATGATGCTTAGGGAAGACCCAGGATCGATCTGAATCCGGCTCACCTTAACCGAGCCAATGTACCCTGTATAATACAGCGGTCGGTTATGTCGGTGATGCTTGAGCAGCATGTCTTGTTGGGTAAAAGTTATGTTTGGGATAACTTTATCCGCACAATGACAGTGCGTACAAGTAGTTGGGAGGTCTTCAGGCTGCTTGACCTGACTGAGAAAGGATTCAGCGTCCTTCAGAGCTTCGCAGAGAGCTTCTCGGAAATCTTTAGAAAGACGCAGGAGCTCGAACAAAGACAGGCGCGCAGGTGTACTGGCTAATTGTGCCAGAATGTCGAAGTTGTGAGGCTTGGACAGCCCCGAAGCATTCTCCTTCCGTAGAGGTCTGTCAAAACGGGCCTCTACCTGCTTCTGCTTATTGGCTGCTGAGGGCTTAGATGGACCCTCTTCAGGGATGGTGCTAGGAGGCACCACCTCGGCGGCGGCTTCGCCGGATTGGGAGCTCTGTTGTGCACGTGTTTGCACTGGAAGTGCCTCTTCTGTTGAAGAAGAGACTGTGCGGCAAGACTTGATCTTCCTGCCTTTTGATTTGGAGGTAGGGCGTACCTCCGATTGAGTCACATCGGAGACGAGGTCGGGGTGAACCCAGAGGACCTCTCCTCGAGATGTGGTGAGCGGAGTGAGTCCACTCACATTGTCACGAGTAGGTGGTAAGTTTACCACCTCTATTGTCGCCTTAGGGATGGGGACGACGCCATCTTGTGTGGTAGTTGGCGGCAAGGTGCCGAACTGAAGCGAAACCAGATTGGCCGACACCGTCTTCTCTTCATAGTCGACGGAGATTACATCCGCATTGATCATGCACTGGATGTAATTCTTGAGGACGTAGCAGTCCTTGGTCGGGTGTCCGACAAACCGATGGTAGTGGCAGTACCTTGGGTTGTCCACTTTCCCAACTTCATCGGGCCGCTTTGGGTCCGGTAGCTTGATCTTGTCACCCTGCTTCAGTATTTCAAAAAGTTGTAGGGTGTCGTCATCATTGAATGAATAAACCTCCTTGGGTCTTGGTACCAGTGGAGGTTTCTGAGTAGGCGCAGATGCGCCTTTTGAGGCATTAACAGTCAATGCCTGTTTCCCTTTTGCTTCTCGTCCGGAGCTGTTAGCTGCGGACTTTTTCCCCTTATCGTCAAAGGCGGGGAAGCTGACACCCAGAAGACGTGCATTGGCCGCCTTCTTTTCTGCAGCTTCAGCATCGATGATCAGGGAGCTCCAGTCAGGAGGGGGAGTAGAGTTGAGCCAGAACTTTACTGCAGGCAGCATATTCATGCTGCAAGCGGAGAGGAGCGCATGTTCTGGCATGCCTGGAGGTAGCCTGAAGCAAGCCTGTCGGAAGCGTTCGATGAACGCCCGAACCGTTTCCTTCTCCTTCTGACGTATCTCTATGAGAGACGCCATCGTCATGTCCTTCCCGTCGTCGTAGAAGCGGTCGAGGAAGAGGCGCGTCAGGTCGTCGAAGGACGATATGGAATTGTCGGGGAGGCTGCAGTACCAGTCATATGCTACTCCTTTCAGGGCCCCGACAAAGATACTGGTGAGGAGCGCGTCCTCCTTCGGAAGATGCCCCATCTGTGACTGGAAGTACGTCAGGTACCGTCGCGGAGAGTCCTTTCCGTCGTATGGGGTGAGTGTTTGTGGCTTATACTTCGGGGGATAAATCACCTTGTTCCACTCGAGGGGATAAGGCTGGGGAATGCCCATTTTCTGGTGTTCCTCTTGCCTATTCTTGGACTCGAAGCGCTCTCGCAGGTCTTTGATCATTTCGACCACATCCTCCGTAGAGCTAGGAGTCGGGGAAGGAGGTACCATCTGGATTGGAGCGTTTGAGGGCTCTGAGGTCCGAGGTGCTTCTGTATCCGAGGGCGCCCGTTGGAGGGGCACACTCGACTCCCCATTAGCTCCTGGGTCAGGACCAGTTGAAGGTGTCCTGATCAAGGCCGATCGCATCTCAAACACTGCTTGAGTCAGTGCTTGCATTGAGGCAGAGAGGGTTTTGAGTCCTCCCTCCAATGAGTCTATGCGCTGGACTATGTCCTGTGATGGCGCATCAGACTCGACATCATCCCCAGCCATGTATACTGTCCTGACACGGCCAGGAGTGGATGGATTGGTTGAGGCTTCGCTTTCGGCCTCACTCTCATACGGGGGAGTCACTTCTCCTGGTGTTGGGCCACCCCCAGCCACATTCTGGAGTTCATCTTCAACAGGCGCATCTGCAAGGGTCTGCTTGCCCTCGGCTCCGTCTTGAAGGACCTCTTCGTTTCCAGAACTACCCCCGACAGTGTCCTGGAGGACATCCTCATTTTGAGGGGCTTCAGAGAGAGTAATCTCGCCTTGATGATGGAGATCCGCCGCAGCTGTGCTTTGGACATCTTCATCTTCGGAAGGAGGCTCAACAAGGGTCTGGCTACCCCCAGCTTCCTCCGAGGACTTCTTCCTCGACCGAGTGCCTTCAAACACTCCAGAGGTCGAGACAGCTGCCTTGGTTTTCCTCGGCTGGCTTTTGGATGAAGACGAGGAATTGGCAGTCGTCTTCCGGATTGATGAGGAGTTGGAGACCACGTTGCATGAAGCGACCTTTGGCTCCTCTTCAGCTGACACCTTCGCCCCAAGGCGACGTCGGAGAGGTGTCGATGATTGTAGTCGTTAGAAGACCGACTATCTTGGTGGAACTGCCGTCTTGCAACAGCAGTTGATGGTGACCACCGCACAAGTATGCCCCGTAAGAGGCGCATCGTGCTTGTTGGTCGACTCTCCTGACCGCCGCTTGTGAGTGATCACGTTGCGCAGGTCGTTGGAGGAGAGTGGTGCCTTCACACCCCCTTCAGACGTATGGCAAGGCCAAACGTCGGGGTGGTCAGGTGAGTGCTGCGCCCCCTGATCTAATACCAAGCAGACATCACGATCAGTAGTGGGGGAACCACAACATTTGAAGTGACTTGAACGGACCTCAAACGCACAACCAGAGGAGGCGCGGGAGTTCAAGACCACTGAGTTTGCCTCTCTCGACTTGGTTGTGCACGCAGTAGATGCGCCCAAGCGAGATGAGGGCTTCGAAGATCGACTCGTTGTTGGTGCAGAAGCATTTGAGTCAACCCTGTACAGCTTGCCATCGGCAGCGCGCGTGATGACGAGCGCGTGCCTCTGGCCGGCTGCTGGCATAGCACGTTTGTGGCGCATGGCCCGTGCCGCCTTGGATTTCTTCGTACCAGCCCGCTGGGGCGCATAGTACTCAGCATCCAAATTCTTCTCGCCATTACAGCGAGTGAGTCTGTCAAAGACAGAGACTTTTTGTGGCGCATCAGAGGTGATGCACGAGGCATTGGCTGCGCCTCTGCTCCGTCGACGTATCTTCCTCGCCTGAGAGGAAGATGGCTGGGGAACGTGGTCGGCCGTACGCTTCCCCAAGAGATGCGCTGCATCGGCGGGCGCACCTTGGTTGCTGAGAACGTCAGCAGGAAGGGAAGGCTGGATTGCTGCATCCCCTTCAGTGGTGGTGCCCGAGGCGTCGACCTTGCGCACCCAGGCCGTGCGGATCTTCTTCGGCTTTGGTAGCCGCTTCGAAGGACTCGCACTTCCTTCAGAAATGAACTCCTCGTACGCCTGTTGATTGAGGCGCACGACCAGCGTCTTGTGGGAGGAGCCCACCTTCACGTCGTCGGCCTTTGACACGACTTTCTCGGAAGAGGAGAAAGAGGTCCCCAGCAGAGTCGCCAGCTTGTTTGCCATTAAAATTGTTTGATTGAAAACTTTAATACAAACAGAACAGTGTTACAATGTAGGACTTAGATGTAGTCCTAGGAGTACACTTTTGTTTAAGCTGGGTCCTTAGTGCCAATGGAGCGAGTGGTAATGCGTTGACTCCGTTGACCGGCTGACGACGGTTATCGGTTCTCTGAAGGTGTGGATTGCTCTGGGTGCTGGAGCTTGCTGAGAGGAGGAAGACGTTGAGTGTCTGTATCTTCCTCTCTGATGATTCCTTGTATGTTCGTTGTAGATTCTCTCCATCTGTGTGAAGGAGAAGATCCCTGTATTTATAGTTTTGCAGGCTGGCTGCTCATGCGCACATGTAGGATGCGCCGGTGTGTGGGGACGCCACGTGGAGGTTGCTGATGGAGGCGCGTAGATGATGCGCCCTGATTGAGGGGGAGAACTCTTCATACTGCTGTTGTGAGCCGGCACGTAGCAGAAGAGAAGATCTTTCCGTTGCTGAAATCTTGGACGAGTTGAGTCAAAGGACACGTGTCATCGACTCATGGCTCGAAGATCTCAGATTTGGTGGGGAGAAGTAATCTGGTGAGCTGCGCCTTGATTGGGCGCAGGAGGAGGCTGCGGCTCATAACCTTTAGGGGTTACAAACTGTTTAGAGTGCATGGCTTTTGAGGCGCATGCAGACGACTTTCCTTCTGTCTTTCGGGATCAGAGATCAGTCTGGGGCGTATGGCTTTTGAGGCACATGCAAAGCTTCAACTGGAGACTCTTCTTCTGTCTTTAGGGATCAGTGAAGGGTCTGAGGCGCATGGCTTTTGAGGCGCATGCTGGTTTGGATGCATGGCCGTAGAGGCGCATGGCGATTTGGACGCATGGCCGTAGAGGCGCATGCGGATGGCCACGTGGCAGTAGCCGTCGGAATAGAGTCATGATGATTCTGACGTTGCCGACGCTTCGTTCTCTGAAAAAAGCTGTCAACTGTTCAGACTTTGGGAAGCGTGCTGCCAACTCTGGTGTCAGTTCAGCATTTAATGTTTCTGACATTCGATGGACAGCTGAGTGGGCACGTCGATTGGCGTTCCACTCGTTATGGAGATGTGTGGGGGCGCATCCTCTGTAATACGCCTGGTACTGAAGGGCGCGTCTATGTGATGCGCCTGATGTCGAAGGGCGCATCCGTGCATGGCGCATCTTCATTGGTCCGTCTGTTGAGTTCTTCAGAGCATTAGTGGCTCCCTGACTTTAGCTGAATTCGAAGAGGCGAGTTCATTCATCAAAAATACAAGTTCATTGCACTGACTTCGGGAAGGTTGCCACTTGGCGCATGGGTTTGATTTGCCCTGGCCTATGAATAGCAACAGTTTGAGAGAGTCTTGTTGTCTCTCCCTTGACTTCTCGACGAAGATGGATTCGACTGATCCTCCTCTTTGGCAAGACATTGTACTGTGGATGATGGTTCTCCTTGTTCAAAGAAGCTTTGACGGTGAACTCCTTCAGAAGATAATAGCCCCAGGCTGGTAGATGCACCTGTACATTGACGAAGAAGTGATTCACTCTGACGGGGCAGAGTGATGCGCTGGAAGACATGTACAGCATGTTGCAACTGTTGGAACACAGACTGCCTTGGTGGTGGAGCCACTGTCTTGTGGTAGCAGCAGTTGATGACGACCGTAGCACAAGTGTGCCCTGTTAGGGGCACATTATGCTTGTTGGTCGGCTCTCCTGATCGGCGCTTGTGAGTGATCACGTTGTACAGATCGTTGGGGGAGAGTGCCACCTTCGCACCCCTTCAGACGTATGGCAAGGCCAAGCGTCGGGGTGGTCAAGTGAGAGTGCCACCTTCGCACCCCCTTCAGGCGCATGGCAAAGCCAAGTGCCGGGGTGGTCAAGTGAGTGCTGCGCCCCCTGATCTAATACCAAGCAGGCATCACGATCAGTAGTGGGGGAACTACAGCATTTGAAGTGACTTGAACGGACCTCAGACGCACAACCAGAGGAGGCACGGGAGTTCAAGACCACTGGGTTTGCCTTGCTCGACTTGGTTGTGAACGCAATAGATGCGCCCAAGTGCGACAAGGACTTTGAAGGTCGGCTCGTTTCTGGCACCGCAGCACCCGAGTCGACCTTGTACAGCTTACCATCAGCAGCGCGCATGATTGTGAGCGCATGCTTCTGGTTTACTGCTGGCATAGCACGTTTGAGGCGCATGGCATGTGCCGCCTTGGACTTCTTCGTACTAGCCCGTGGGGCGCATAGTACTCAGAGTCCAAATTATCCTCGCCATGACAGCGAGTGAAGAACTTGCAGCCAACCCAGAAGAATACTGCAACTTTTGTGGCTCGAACGGGCTCCCTGGATAATGGGCTCCCTCTTCTTTATTTATTTTTGGTGCCCTTTCAAAGGAGGCAAGAGGTCTCTATATGTAGAGTGGAATGAGGCCTCCCTTCTTCTCCTTTCCGATGTGGGATTAAAAGAAAGATCCCTTCTTTTTCATGCTTCTACACTTACTACATCATCTGGCTGTATTTGGTAAAGCCAGATATCAAGAACATTTTGACTGAGCATTTGGGACGCCTTACTGCTTTATCTCACATGTTCTCTATTTCTGTTTCTTGTTTGAATGATTGAGACAATAGAAGTAAAGTGACCATAGGGAGACTTTCATGTAGTATGCACCCCCTCGTCTTGTAGACAGCATTGATCGTATTATACGGTATTCATCTATCTGTAATACGTAGCTGGCTGAGTCATTCCCCCGCTCTCCAGTATTCTGGTTCTGGGGCGTGACATATGTGATCCAAGCCACCCTGTCACTATTCATGTGCTCGTGCCACTCTTCCCTTACGAAGGGTGTAGCGAGATCCTTTTGCCTTGTGCTCGTTATCCAGGTTGGCCGGCATGACTTTCCGTTGAGGTCACCGCGGATTGCCGGGCCAAGTGGATAGCCTGTCCTGTCACTTATTCCAAGCCGATCACATATCGCTCTAATAATTCAAGTCACATTTTATATTTACTTTATCTTATCATATATCCTGCTCTGTTCTACATTCAGTATTTCCTTTCCATGCCTGATATACAGTTACTCACATGCTCTACATGCCTTTACACTGTACCTTGATTGGAGACTAAGTTCTGCTCGGGAGAAGAGTTATAACCCCGGTCCTTGTTTGGTTTAAGGGTTATAACTCGGCTTCCGAACGGTTCCCAAGTTTTCATATATCTTTGTCTCGTAGTTCATTATACTGTCTCTTATAGAATTTGTCAATTCACATGGAACTGCTGTTAGTGCTTGTACTTGCTCATTTTCCTGACAGGATACCGTTATGATATATTACAGATGATTCCGAGTCGGACTGCTCGACCTATTATGGGCTCGAGTCAGATGGAGTAGCTGTAGTGCCCCAAAATTCGTGATACGTATTTTATACGTGTTCGTATTTCTGACCCGTATTTCTTATTTTTTTTATTAGTTAGTTATGGTTTATTTTATATTTAGCATTGTGGTTTAATTGTCATTTATCGTTCATGGATTAATTCTGATTTATGGAGCTTGGTTTATTGAGTATTTCATGGTTCATCATGGCATTGCATTGGCTTGGTTTGGTTCGGTTTAGTGGGTTTGGCTTGGTTGGATTTTATGTGAACCAAACCACTCCCACCTACCACTACCCTCATTTATATCCTACTCTCTCTCTTCCATTATTACTCATTACTCATTTCTTCTTCTCCATCTTTACTCTTCACCTACCAGGAGAGAGAGAGAGAGAGAGGATGAGAGAGAGGAGAGAGGAGAGAGAGTGAGGAGAGAGACGATGAGAGATGAGAGAGAGAGAGCTTAGGCAAGTGCATCTTGCTTCATGGAGGAACCCGAATTTTATTGTTCCATTCTCTTCTTTGCAGCATTCTAACACTCTTTAGAACTTGGCATTTTCACTTTCTATGGCTAGATTCTTGTAGATCTATATTTATATTATTTTTTAGATTTTTTGGGTTTTGATCTATTTAATCTTGTTATTTTCGAGTTTTGATGGTCCCATGTTGTAGAGCATTTCATTCTGCCCCATTTTGACCTATGGAAGTTTGGATTTGGACTCTGGATGAAAGATTCATGGAGCTTGGGAGCCATGGCTTGAAGGGTTCTTCTTCTCGGAAGGATGGAGAAGAAGAACAGTTTATAGCCGAATGGACTTAGCCGCATAAGCTTTATGCAGCAAGTTTTATTCCTGGCCGCATAAGCCTTGCTGTGTTACTTGGCCACATGGTCTATGTCGCAGGAACTCAATTCTCCCAGCCGCATGAAGATTTAATCCTAGCCGCATGAGACTTATAATTTAGCCGCATAAGGCTTTGCATCTTCAGCCGCATGTAGTCTCCTATAATTTAGCCGCATAAGGCCCCTGACCTTCCTGAGCCTCATGCGCCCTCTTTGCATTGGCCGCATGGGACCTAGTGATCCTGGCCGCATGGCCTTGCTCCTAATTGAGCCGCATGAGATCCGGTTACTTTCTGGCCGCATAAGGCCCCTGACCTTCCTGAGCCTCATGCGCCCTCTTTGCATTGGCCGCATGGGACCTAGTGATCCTGGCCGCATGCCCCAACCCTTACCTAGCCGCATGGAACTTGATCCCGCCAGCCGCATGAAGCTTACTTCTCTTCTTAGCCGCATGAGATCATTCCTAGCCGCATATGCCTGAACCGCATGACTTCCAATAGCCCTGTGTACTATTATTTATCATTATTTGCCCATGTTTTGTAACTCCTTATTGTATATTTTTACGTCCATTTTATATCCTTACGCCTTTTGCCCCGAACTTGATAATCCTGATTTGATTGACATGATTGAAATGATAATTGTACCTGGCATGGTGTGACCAAGAACTGATATGCTTGATAGTGGCCCATCGTGGTGCACTCCTGACATGATAACTTGACCTGATAACTTGACCTGCTACACATGACACGACAGTGACCGGTAGTGGTGCACTCTTGACAAGTACCCTGACATGCTTGATAGTGGTCCGTCGTGGCGCACTCTTGATAAGTAATAATGATAATGATAGTGGCCCGTCGTGGCACACTCTTGACAAATTAATTCATTAGCCTGGACACCGTGGTTGTTTGCATGGATTGTGATTGTATAAACTACTAGTCCGATTGTGTCTTGCATCATGTCTAGGGCATGATCCCTGAGTACCACGGTCAGGGATTCATACTGAATCTGGCTAGGTTAATGACTAGAGTGATCAAATAGTTCATGGAGAATTTCTCCGTTACCTGTTGCCCCTTTGGTCCCGGCCTTATATATATACATGGGATTTGTTGCTATCCGTCGAGATGAGCGCACTTCCAGCCCGCCGTTGAGTGTGGTACCTTAGGACACATGTATCTTACTACAGTGTGTCTGCTATATCCAGCTATCTTTCCTTTTCTTGCTGGGATCACTCAGGTAGTAACAAACAGGTAACCGGACTTGGAATTCTTATTGTATTTGCTAGTAACTAGGCCTGTGATAACCCTAGTTAGTTAAAGTAGCAAGCCGTACTTATTGCTTGGCCGTAAATGTTGGATGGAGTTCAATCTGTCTAGTCTTGTCTTGATCCTGTACAAGATTGTTACATGTCTCGATTTCTTATATATACCTTGCCGATAAATGGTGGGAGAAGCCAAGTTCCGTTCAGACGAAGGGTTACAACCCCGGTCCTTGTTTGGTTTACGGGTTGTAACCTGGTTATCTGAATAGTCCCATGGTTATCTCATCGTATATCATCCTGCCATGCTTTTCCATATGTTCTGTCTTTTATTGATTCTGTACAAGATTATCTTTTATATTCACCTGTCACACTTTTTCTTAAATTACTGTTTCTTATTATGTAATTATATTCTTGTGCTAATTGCTGGTTTTAGTTCCTAAGTGAAGCCTCCTTTGTGGCACTTGCTCTTTCTGGGGTCTGACCCAGCTGGTTTTGTATGGCCAGATACCGGAGCAGCAGCAAAGGATCTACCTGCTTTCCAGCCAGATGGTGACCACTAGAGGAAATTCTGGCAACGAGTGGGTTATTTTTGGCTCTCCCACTCTATTGTACTTTATTCTTTTGAGGCGTTTAGCCGCCGAGCAAGTGTTAGCTCGTGTATATTTTACTTACTGTCTGCCTACGAGCTGTAACATGATTGGCAACTCGAGGTTGATCATGTATAACTTAACTCTTGTTAGTCCTTACATTTTGTACGACTAGCTTCATGATCATCTGGATATGTAATGTTTGGGACGCCTTACAATTGTATATTTGGTGGTCTGATATCTTGTAACTATTACTAGTGGGTTGAGATTGAGACAATAGGATAATTTATGACCTTAAGAGACTGATGGCTTGTAGATAAATCCTCACATATCTAGACAGCCGTGACCGTATGGTGAGATGGATTCCATTTTATTATACGTAGCTGGCTATGTCTGCCCCCGCTCTCCAGTATTCTGGTTCTGGGGTGTGACAGTAGCCTTGGATCGTGGCCTTATAGTAGAGCCACTAGATTTTGTACTTCCAGAGTAGTGTAGATTAGCTAGGTTTGACTGGACTGCGTTCCAGCTAGCTTTATCAGACTGTAGCTTCTATATTATATTTTGAGACCCTGTGATGTTGTATATATCTGGGCTTGTATTGGACTCTGGACTTATTTACTCTTTCATCTATCACATGTGCTCTTTCTAAGCTATCTACCTTAGTTTTATTCTGTGATTGAGACTATATTAATATGTCACCTCCATTCGGAGAGTATATACTGTACAGGTACCTTTATACTGTTAGTCGTAGTATTTACAGGCGTTATATACAGTGTTCTACCGTCGATACTGCGGCGTAGGCTTGACGTACCCACGTGCTCGTGCCCCTCATAAGGGTGCGGGTCGTGACACATTTTTGTGGTGGCCCATGTAGGTCAGTGTCGTAATTAGTGCGATCTCGTAATGGTGCTCGACTTAGAGTCCTAATTATGAGCCTGCAATTAGGCCGTAGGACCTAGGACATGATAGGAGTTTCTCAATCACACCTAGGAATATTTTCGATCTTTTGATTATTATGATTATTCACCTTGTATTAAATTAACTGTCCTTCTTTGATAAATCTACTCATGTGCCATATTGATCTCTTTGTTTCAATTCGTCTCCAGGATGACGAAGACGCACCCGCAGGCCACTGGATCGAGTAGCTTGCCCGAGAGATCTGATCAGGCTGAGGAGGAGGTTCACGAGACAGCCCCCAGTGATTCCACTATCCCAGAGGCCCTGGTAGTTACACAGGGAGGTCTACCACCTCTACCCCAGAGGGTTACGGTCGTTGTTCCAGAGATACTGCCGCCACCACCACCGATACCGACGGATACACATCATATGTTCCTTCTCCTACAGCAGATGATGGAGACACAGCGGGCCCAGGCAGAGGCATCGCAGCGCCAGTCGAAGGCGTCACACCGTCAGATCGAGATGCTGAGGCAGAGTATGGAGAACTCGCATCAGCTTGCACTAGCAGCAGTGGAGAGAGTGGCATCGGGTACGGTGCAGGGCCCTACTGGCCAGCAGCCGTACCAGCAGCAGTCCAGGTCGGGGACAGTACTAGACTTTAGAAAGATGAGCTCCAGGGACTTCACAGGCACAGAGGGCATCCTTTATGCAGACGACTGGCTAGAGGATGTGCAGCGGAGCATGGAGCTGGCAGAGCTTCCTAGAGCACTTTGGGTTTCGGCCGCAGCCAGCCGATTCTTCGACATTGTGCTGACATGGTACCGTACGGATCCTCGTACGTCGGTGAGAGGGCTGACATGGGAGAACTTTCGGAGGCTCTTCAAGGAGAAGTTCTTCCTGGACGTGGCTCTTACAACATTGGAGGGCCAGTTCGTGGGTCTAGTGCAGGGGAACTCGTCGGTGGACGAGTATGCAGCTGAGTTCTTCCGCCTTAGCAGGTTCGCTCCCGATATGATCCAGGATGAGGGGCAGAAGGCTCGTAAGTTCCGCAGGGGACTTATTCATGCAGTGCGCACCCGCACCTCGGGTCGCCGTGACGCGACGTTCGATCAGATATTGATGGACGCGCAGATCGCAGAGGAGGACTTCGGCCTCAGGCCGAAGAGGAGCGGAGATGCTATGGGGGCAAGTTCCAGTGCGGGACTGGCCAAGCACCCCCACTTTCAGCATCAGCAGAGGCCATTTCAGCAGCAGCCTCTGTTGCAGATTCATCAGGCACCGGCGCGTGCCCAGCAGCACCAGGGATAGGGCCAGAGACCGGCTACTCCGTGCGGCTTCTGCGGAAAGTCGGGGCACACCAGGGAGGCTTGCAGGAAGAGGTTAGGCGTCTGTCTTTATTGTGGGGCGCCCGATCACCAGTTGAGGGATTGTCGTTTTTGCGGAGTCCGAGGAGGCCAGGACAGAGCGCAGCCAGCTAGAGGACCAGCAGTTCAGCAGAGGGGTCCTTCACTTCAGACCCAGTAGCAGCGCTTTGTTCAGCACCAGAAGGGAGCACCCGCGGGCAGGGTGTTCGCTTTGGCAGCAGTGAAGGAGGCAGAGCCCGTAGGAGATGTTGTAGCAGGTCATGTTCTCCTAGATTCTTTCCCTGCTTTCGCCTTGTTTGATTCTGGGACGACCCATAGTTTTGTGTCTGTTTCTTTTGCTTTGAGACACAATATTATTGCTGAATATATGGGTAGGACTTGCAAGATTATGACCGGGGGAGGCATTATCCTGGTTAATAATATTTGTAAGGGGCAGAGAGTCACTCTGAGAGGCCGAGACTTGAGTGCGTGTCTGCTCGTAATGCCCCTACCGAGGTACGATATGGTACTCGGTATGGATTGGTTGAGCATGTACCATGCTAGCATTGATTGCAGAGGAGGCAGAGTTCTTTTTAGGACGTCGGAAGAGCCAGAGATCGAGTTTGCTCGAGGAGCAGCGGAGCCGGAGGCTGGATTCTGTGGAGCTTTATTGGCGGGGCAGGATTTGCCACATCCGTTGATTGCTGAGTTCTCGGATGTCTTTCCCGAGGAGTTGCCGGGGATGCCGCCAGACATGGACATTGAGTTCTCTATAGACTTGGTGTCGGATGCCGAGCCCATATCACAGTATGTCTATAGGGTGAACAACAGCGAGTTGATAGAGCTAAAGAAGCAAGTCGACGAGCTGCAGGACAAGGGGTTCATCAGATCCAGTTCTTCGTCCTGGGGAGCGCCAGTCCTTTTTGTGCTGAAGAAGGACGGTACGTCCCGCATGTGCATTGATTACCGGGCGCTCAACAACCTCACTATCAAGAATATGTACCCTTTGCCGAGGATCGACGACTTGTTCGATCAGCTGAGTGGGGCAATGGTCTTTTCTAAGATAGATTTGAGGTCCGGGTATCACCAGCTGAAGGTAAGGCGGGATAACATTCCCAAGACGACATTTCGGACTCGGAACGGCCAGTACGAGTTTACAGTGATGCCATTTTGGTTGACCAATGCTCCCGCAGTGTTCATGAACTTGATGAACAAGGTATTCCATCAGTACCTTGACAAGTTCGTGGTGGTCTTCATAGACGATATCTTGATCTATTCGAAGACGCAGGAGGAGCATGAGGAGCACTTGAGAGTTGTGTTAGAGACTCTGAGGAGGGAGCAACTCTACGGAAAGCTTTCGAAGTATAAGTTCTTCTTAGACCAGGTGGAGTTCCTAGGTCATGTTGTGACCGAGTACGGGATTTCAGTAGACCAGAGGAAGATTTCGGCAGTGGAGTCTTGGTCTACGCCCAGTTCAGTTGCCGAGGTTCGGAGCTTTCTGGGTATGGCTGGCTATTACCGGAAGTTCATCCATGACTTCTCGCGGATTGCAGAGCCGATGACTAGACTCACCAGGAAAGACGTGGAGTTCGTCTGGACTGTTGAGTGTCAGGCTGCATTCGATGAGCTGAAGAGGAGGTTGACTTCAGCTCCGATCCTGACTTTGCCATCTGGGTCAGGAGGGTTCTCGATCTTCAGCGATGCTTCGGGAAAGGGTTTAGGGTGTGTTCTTCAGCAGCACGGGAAGGTGATTGCCTATGCATCCAGGCAGTTGCGTCCTCATGAGAAGAAATATCCTACTCATGATCTGGAGTTGGCCGCGGTTATTTTTGCTTTGAAGTTATGGAAGCATTACCTGTACGGAGAGCGAGTTGAGATCTTCACAGATCACAAGAGCTTGAAGTACGTGTTCACTCAGAAGGAGTTGAACATGCGGCAGAGGCGGTGGTTAGAGCTGATGAAGGACTTCGATATATCCTTGCAGTACCATCCGGGGAAGGCCAACGTAGTTGCAGATACCTTGAGTAGGTATCCAGTTGCTATGTTCTTGACGACAGATCGTCATTTGTTGGCCGACCTGGATAGTTTGGGTATCGAGGTCATCATTTCGGGTATGGAGATCCAGATGTGGGGTTTGCAGATTCAGTCTGAGCTGATGGATAGAGTCAGGTCAGCGCAGTATGATGATGTTGCCCTGAGGAGCATCAGGGAGCAGGTGAGGATGGGCTTGCTTGACGATTTCTCTGTAGCCGAAGACGGGTCATTGCGGCACGGTACTAGGCTGTGCGTTTCGCGTGGAGAGCTTCGGGAGGAGGTTCTTCAGAAGGCTCATCGCTCTCAGTATTCTATGCATCCTGGAGCCAACAAGATGTATAGGGACCTGAGAGAGCACGTATGGTGGTATGGCATGAAGTGTGAGGTAGCTCAGTTTGTATCTCGTTGCCTTATGTGTCAGCAGATGAAGGCCGAGAGGCAGAGACCAGGTGGATTGCTACAGCCGCTACCCATTCCCGAGTGGAAGTGGGAGCACATCACCATGGACTTTGTATCTGGACTTCCACGGTCGTCAGGAGGGAAGGACGCGGTTTGGGTCATAGTTGATAGATTGACCAAATCGGCCCACTTTTTGCCTTTCAAAGTGAGTTTGTCTACGGAGAGGCTGGCTGAGCTATATGTTCGTCAGATCGTGAGATTGCACGGAGTTCCGGTGAGCATAGTTTCAGATCGGGATAGCCGATTAACTTTCCACTTCTGGAGGAGTTTGCAGGCTAGCTTGGGCACCTCGCTCAAGTTTAGTACTGCTTATCATCCTCAGACAGACGGGCAGTCGGAGAGGACCATCCAGACTTTGGAGGATATGCTTCGCACATGTGTGCTAGATCTCGAGGGTTCTTGGGAGGACCATCTTCACCTGGTAGAGTTTGCTTACAACAACAGCTACCAGGCCAGTATAGAGATGTCACCATTTGAGGCTCTATATGGACGGAGATGCCGTACTCCTTTGTCTTGGGACGATGTCGGCGAGCGGGCGCTTCTTGGGCCGGAGATGGTTGTGGATGCGGCCGAGAAGGTCAGGATGATTAGAGACAGACTTCGGGTGGCTCAGGATAGGCAGCGGCATTGGGCCGATAGTCACCGGAGACCGTTAGAGTTAGAGGTTAGTTTCAGTTCTTGTCGTGTTTGTTGTGATTGTTTGTTAGTTGTGTGTTGAGTTTTTGTCTTGTGTCTAGGTTGGTGACATGGTATTTCTGAGGATATCCCCGACACGTGGCACTATTCGCTTTGGCGGCGGTGGGAAGCTCAGTCCGTGCTACATCGGACCTTTCACCATCTTAGAGAGGATCGGTGCAGTAGCCTACCGACTGGACTTGCCTACTAGGCTTGAGGGAGTGCACAACGTGTTTCATGTATCTCAGCTGAGGCGGTACGTGGCAGATCCTAGCCACGTATTGGACCATTCAGCGATACAGGTGGGACCTACTCTCAGCTATCCAGAACAGTCGGTGGAGATTCTGGATCGCAGGGAGAAGGTGCTCCGGAACCAGGTCATACCCTTCGTTCGGGTTGCATGGAGACATCACTCTCCAGGTGAGTCTACCTGGAAGAGGGAGGGCGACATGCGAGAGCGTTTCCCTTATCTTTTCGCGCCCTGAGGTAAAAATCTAATTCTTTTGTCTTTCTGTTTGTGATTTCCTGTGCTTGTTGTCTTCAATTTCGAGGACGAATTTTTTTTAAGGTGGATAGACTTGTCACCCTCACTTTTTCCAGTTAGGGGTAAAATAGTAATTTTCCATTTATAATATTATTGGAAATTTTATTTCATGAATATTATTGTTTAATTATTATAGGAGTCGGGTTCGAATTTTATCGCATTCCGAGTTAATTCGGGACCCCGGTAAATTTCGACTTGAGCCGTAATTAGCATGTTATTTAACCATGGCCCATCACACTAAACTTTTAGGTTTAGGAGTTTGGACTAGTCCCCCATGAGTAATTTAGTTTAATTATAATTTTTAATTAATTTTAGCAACTTCCGAAACCCATTTTTGGATTAATTAGCATGTAGACTTAGGGAGGGGCAAACTTATAATTAATAAGTGCCCCTACCCATGCCCATGGCCGGCCACCTATAGCACCCCCTCCACCTCTCCTTTCTTCTCCACTAAGTCTTCTTCCTCTCTCTTCATTCTTTCTTTCCAACTCCTTCTTCTTCCTCTTCAAATCCACATTTAGGTATGATTTTTAAACACTCTTAAATTCCTCATTTGCATTTACTCCTTCACATTAATTAGAGAGGGAACCATTCTCTACATGTTGACCCTAGATTTTGTAGGTTTCCTTAAATTCTAGTTTTAGGATTTATTTATGGTTTTCTTCTTTTAAGAGTGGTATATATATATATATATATATATATATATATATATATATATATATATATATATATATATAGACACACAAATACACATGTGTATATATATATATATATATATATATATATATATATATATATGTATATATATATATATATATATATATATATATATATATATATATATATATATATACACATGTGTATTTGTGTGTCTATATATATATATATATATATATATATATATATATATATATATATATATATATATGTATATATATATAAATATATAAATATATATATATAAATATATATATATATATATATATATATATATATATATATATATATATATATATATATATATATATATATATATATATATATATACACATGTGTATTTGTGTGTCTATATATATATATATATATATATATATATATATATATATATATATATATAAAATATATATATATATTTATATATTTATATATATATATATATATATATATATATATATATATATATATATATATATATAAATATATAAATATATATATATATATGTATGTGTGTATGTAGATTTGTATGTGTGGGAGAGTGTGTGTCCATGTGAGAGTGTGTGTCCATATATATATAGATACATATGTGTGTGTGTGTGTCTATATATATATATATATATATATATATATATATATATATTTTATATATATATATATATATATATATATATATATATATATATATATATATATATACATTTATATATATATATATATATATATATATATATATATATATATATATATATGTGTGTGTGTGTGTGTGTGTGTGTGTGTGTGTGTGTGTGTGTGTGTGTGATCATGTATATATATTAGTGTGAGTGTAATTGTATATAGAGAGGGGAGAATGAGAATTAATTGTGTGTGTGTGAATGATATATATTAGAGAGTTAGAGAGGGAGAATTATAGAAGAAGAATAGAGATTATAGAGAGGAATTGAGAGAGTTTTGAGAGAGAATTAGAGGAGGAATGAGGGGAAGAAAGGGGGAGCAACCAAGGCACCAAGGGGGGGCCTAGGGGGCTGTTCCCCCCCCCCCCCCCCCCCACATAACAGCAACAAAACAGCAAGTAGTAGCAGCAGCAGCAAGCTGCAATAGCAGCAGCAGTTAGCAGCAGTAGGAGCTGCATTAGCACCCCCAAACCACCCTGTTTAGCCCCTAAAATCCCCCACTATATACCTATATATATACACATATATATGCCCCTATATAGCTCTATATACCCCTCTAAAACCCACTAGAATAGCCCCCTAAGTTGGTCCTAAGAGGGTGTGAAAAGTGAGAGTTGAATGAGTGAATGAGAGGGTAAAAGGTTAAGTTAGGATTTTGGTTAAGGGGTGAAATTGAGTTCCGTGATTCGGAACGCGTTGAAACTTGGAGGGGACTTAGGTAATGTGATTTAGATTTTGTGGGTAGGCTTCGGAGTTGGAATCGGGATTGCGTGTGGGCTTGGGGAGATGGTATCGCGCCGCTCCATCCCGTATCTTGAAATATTCAAGATAACGGGTAAACGGACGATACGGACCGTAAGATGGACTGGATGTCCACTTACCCTAGAAAACTTGGTAGGTAATGGTTGTATAGGCTAGTACCCTACTACCCTAGGAAGCACGGAGTGAAATTCCTAAGGGAAGGCCACTTGGCGTCAAGTTAGAACGGTTTAAGGGTAAATGTTAAGGGGTAATCGGGTAAATTCAAGATACGGAGTTCGGATAGTTGGATTGACTTGAAACTTGGGTGGCATGTTGGGTACACCCTACAAATGTCATATTTGAACCGATTTTGGCTCGGTTGACCCAGAGTTGACTTTTTACCCAAAAGTCAACCGTGAGTCAACATTTTGTCTAGATTTGACCAAATCCAAACCAGAGTTGACCAGTTGACCAAAAATTAACTGTTGGTCAACATTTGACCATTTTAACCTAGGGTTGACCTAGAGTTGACCAGAGTTGACCAGGGTTGACCAAAAGTCAACTGTAGGCCAACTCTTGACCCCGTTTGACTTTTTTCGACTTGTTTTGACCTGTGATGACGGGTATGACCTAGGGTTGACTTGGTCTGACTTAGATTGACTTGATATAACTTGATTTGACCTAGATTTAACTTGACAGGACTTAGTGTGACTCAGTGAGACCTAGTTTGACCTAGATTGCATATCATTCATTGTGAATCATTCTTAAACTTGTTTAAACCTAAATTAACATACAGTATCTCATATTTAGGTTTCTGATTACCGCTCTGAGCATTGATATACCCTACATCTCAGGACAGCAGGCGAGTACATTCACTGATAGTTTTTATTGTCTTGATATCTGCTATATCCGATTCAGTCGTAGTGTCTTACTTGATTCTCAGTCACGATAGTTCACGGACTAGTACACGTTGGATCATGACATGAGATGTTGTTTCTGGATTTCTGGGTATATTGGTACACTTCTTGTCTTGTTCCATGTACTTGTATAGACACCAATTTCTAAGGGGATTTGCTACCCTCTTACGGAATCACGTGCCATGACGTGTCATGTCCAGATCCATTGTACTATTCGGGGATGGGGAATTATTAGGGGCTATGTGATCCAAGCCACCCTGTCACTATTCATGTGCTCGCGCCACTCTTCCCTCACGAAGGGTGTAGCGAGATCCTTTTGCCTTGTGCTCGTTATCCAGGTTGGCCGGCATGACTGTCCGTTGAGGTCACCGCGGATTGCCGGGCCAAGTGGATAGCCTGTCCTGTCACTTATCCCAAGCCGATCACATATCGCTCTAATAATTCAAGTCACATTTTATATTTACTTTATCTTATCATATATCCTGTTCTGTTCTACATTCAGTATTTCCTTTCCATGCCTGATATACAGTTACTCACATGTTCACATGCCTTTACACTGTACCTTGATTGGAGACTAAGTTCTGCTCGGGAGAAGAGTTACAATCCCGGTCCTTATTTGGTTTAAGGGTTGTAACTCGGCTTCCGAACGGTTTCCAAGTTTCATATATCTTTGTCTCGTAGTTCATTATACTGTCTCTTATAGAATTTGTCAATTCACATGGAACTGCTGTTAGTGCTTGTACTTGCTCATTTTCCTGACAGGATACCGTTATGATATATTACAGATGATTCTGAGTCGGACTGCTCGACCTATTATGGGCTCGAGTCAGATGGAGTAGCCTTGGATCGTGGCCTTATAGTAGAGCCACTAGATTTTGTACTTCCAGAGTAGTGTAGATTAGCTAGGTTTGACTGGACTGCGTTCCAGCTAGCTTTATCAGACTGTAGCTTCTACATTATATTTTGAGACCCTGTGATGTTGTATATATCTGGGCTTGTATTGGACTCTGGACTTATTTACTCTTTCATCTATCACATGTTCTCTTTCTGAGCTATCTACCTTAGTTTTATTCTGTGATTGAGACTATATTGATATGTCACCTCCATTCGGAGAGTATATACTGTACAGGTACCTTTATACTGTTAGTCGTAGTATTTACAGGCTTTATATACAGCGTTCTACCGTCGATACTGCGGCGTAGACTGGACGTACCCACGTGCTCGTGCCCCTCATAAGGGTGCGGGTCGTGACACGATCCTATCCAATCGACATAGACTTATTCGTACTAGACCCGATTCAAACCGACGGACTTGACCTAGACCTAACCCCACCTTACGATCGTGTATTATTTATTCCAATAGTAAATCAATATCCCCACCTTTAATTTGTAGGGAATAAGTTTTCCATGATTTATGAAAATGTTGCATCCTTGTATCCTAATATTTATGCTATTGCACTTGATCATAATGACTTGGTATTGAATCAAAGAACTTGGAGGGATGGAGATTGGACATGGGTTCCCAAATTCAAAAGAGTAATACCGAGGAGCTAAAAATGAAAAAAAACCAAATAACTTGGAGGTTGTCTTATGAAGGAGGGTTGTAAAGTCTAAAATTTTGTCTGATTTATTTCTGGATCGACCTGTGCAAATGATGACTATTCTCCGATGGCTTAGCGAAACACCTTCTTTCAAGCTGGCTAGCTTCACTAGCTACAAAATAACGCCGCGGAACTTCTTATGTCTCATAGAGGTTTGTCGACAATATAATCATTTGTATTTCTTGTATTGTGTACTAAATCAAAATGTAAGCGAAAAAACCCAGCATTGCTCTCCGATACCTACTTGCAATCGATTTTAACCTATATTTTAGCACACAACTGGAAAGTATGAATGATAACCATATACTATTATTCCAAAAGTATCGACCATACAGATAAAATGATGCACTTCACAATCATGAAAGATACTTTAACCACTATTATGTGAACTTGGTGATGGAAATGGACCCGATTAGCAAATTTTTTTATTAATTGTTTAAGAAGTATGCATATTCTAAAATTGATGTCGTGCTCTTATCGTGTCATATTAGACACATATTTGAAATAACATAGCATATAGGCCCTCTAAATGGCGTTAAATTATGTATCAATTCCAATTCGGTATTGTTGCGTTCTCATATCGAATATGTGTCCTTTCAAGGTTATACTATTTATTGAGAATCAATATTGTAGGAAGTATAGACATTCCAAAAATTGTGACAGTATCATGTCGGACATCAACCTAAACAATTTCACGTACACTAGGACGCACTAAATTGTTCTTGTTTATGTGCATGTGTGTGTATTAGTCGGTTCGGTAGTAGTTGCAGGAGAAGTGGAGTCCATTGAAGAAATAATACTATATCCTGCAAAAAAAAATGTATCAGATATCGCAATACGAACAAAGGCACATTGACACATGAGACGCAAATGATACATAATTGATGTTTCAGGGTGTCAGTTTGATTTTTCGAAAAAAAAAAAGTCAGATACGTGGCGGGTCTCATGCTTATCCTCTTGCATAAAAAATTATTCATTGGTCCGATCTTACCATGTGGCAGTTAGTGGTAAGGTATTGTTCTCCTCCAATAGACGAGACATGACTATTACAATGTCATGCTACATGCTCTCCCCAATACACTGGCGTGATTGCTTGCGTCGGTTACACGGATCCAGCGGCGGAGATCTCATCAAATAATTCTCTCTCACTCTCACTCTCACTCTCACTCTCTTTTCCTTTCTCCCCCACTTGTCCTCCCAGTCCCCGTTGCTCTCCTCACATATTTCCTCTCTCTTCTCCTCCTCCAAAAATTAGGGGTTTCGTTTTTCAAAATTTAGGGTTTCGGTTCAAATGGCGTCGATCACTCTCCCGTGCTCCAAGTGCTCCGTCGCCGGACCCCGTGTCTCACCGAGCCCCCCGAATCGGGGTTTGAAGCAGCTGTCATTCTCTCTTCGCGGCTCGAATCCGCAGCCGCTCCTCGGCGGACCTGGTCTGATCTCGAGATCGGAGGTCGTTTCTTGGTTCCTTATTTCTGCTCTAATTTCGTTTCAATTTTGTTTCTTTTCGTTCGGAATTGGTAGGTTTAGATGCGTAGGAGAATAAAGATTGGATTTTTTATTCGATTTATTCGGTTCTGTTGAATTTTTTTCCTTTGAATTGATAGGTTGAGTTTGGTAAGAGAATAAAGAGTGGATTTTTATTAATAATGTCGCCAATTATCTCCAATATGAGTGATGAAAGCTATTTATTTCATTTATTTTTGTAATGGTAACAGTCAAAAATAAAGTTTGGAACTTTATGAAGACTAATAAGCCGGATAAGAACGACAAGTAATCAATCATTCTCCTTTCACTTCGGGAGTGTCTAATGGTTATATATTCTAGTATATATCTATATAGATTATTATTAGAAAGTTGTTATAATTATTCTAATATTTATTAAGACTACTTAGGAAGACTAAAAGATAAGTACCTTAATTATTTTAAATTTATTATTATATAAATATTATAATATTATCATATATATTATTTTATACATGCATGCAAGGCTATTTAGGAAGACCAAAGGACAACTCCCATAATTACCTAGTTGCTCCTATTAACTTTAATGAATAATTTTGATTAATAAACATATGAAGTGTATATTTGGAAATAAATCTTTTATGGTGAAGCTCAAATTTTTTCATTATTTGTTATTTTTTTTTTAAAAAGAGGCATAATTCTTTTCTCTCCGTAAATAATTTAATTTTTTTTAAACTATCCCGTAACTATAGCCCGTAAATTATTTCCGTATAGGAAGAGGACTATATACATCTATTCTACTATATAATAGTAAAACTTGGTGGTGAAACTTTTAAATTCCTAAAATATCCTTGAGTATTTTATAAACATGATGTTATGTCAACTTGCATATCATTTATGTTTAAGAGTCAAAACAATAAAGTTTGCATACTACGAAGTTTTCATTTCCATACAATTTTTCATGTTCCGGTAATAAATTTGTATGTCATTACCATTTTCCAAATGTTATTATTCTCAATAGAGAAGTAAAAAAATAAGAACAAAATCGTACTTCGAATCTCTTGGCATTGTAAAAAAAAAAGAGCATAAACACATGAATAGTCACCTGGAAGAGACGAAATGACGACAACTGATCTTATGATATTCTAATTAAAGTACGTGCAAAACACGTACATGTAGACTAGTGTATATATATATATATATATATATATATATATATATATATATAATGGTTATATATATTTACTTATATTATTCTAACGAGATTCGGAAGGATTGCACTGATGCCATATTAAAGTTCACGCAACTGAGCTAAATTGTATTATATACTAGTTATCCCCGTGTCTCCGACACACGTGGATGATTCGGGTTTTCAAATTGCTTCTCATTGTGATATTTAATTATATTTTTACTAACATGTACCATGACAAGTATGTTTTGTCTGGAAGACGACTCTCTTTTAATCGTGACACTTATATAGATGACACGTGTCATCTCCCTACCCATCTGATGTACCCTAGCTTTTAATCTCCACCATACTTTATACTCTTTTCTTTTGTACGGGAAAACAGCTATGTTTGGTTATATAGATTATTCTAAGGGGGTGTTTGGATGAAGGTTTTGTATTTCTAGGAATCCACTTTCCATTCATTTTTCATGGGAAAAGAATTCAACATTCTCATACCCATGTTTGGTTAGGTTGGGAATACGTAGTCCGAAAATTTTAATTTTTTCCATTCACATGTTTGGTTCAGACAGGAATAGTAATCATAATTTGTTTAGTTTTCCATAAATATCCTTTCATGAATTTCATAATGCTTTTATTACCTAAATTCACATGTTTGGGATAGAACTTGGAATTTTGAAAGTAAAGAGATGGTATTATCGTCCAAACAAAACACCCAAATAACATTTCCAGGAAAGCAAAACTATTCCTAAGGGGGCATTGGGTTTTACTTTCCCACATCAATGGGAAAGTAAAGCCCCTCGTATTCTCCCTCAATTTTCAATCCTAGACGTACCAAACATGGATGGAATCCAAAATCCATTTCCAAACCTCCAAAACGTGAACCAAAGGTCCCCTAATAGGAAAGTGCAGATATTGGATATGGGATCCAAGTTTTAAAATATGTTTACACTTATAACTTGGTAGCCGTTAGTGGATGTGAGTTGTGAACTGAATTGCACAGAAGTCTCAAATTTCGATAGAGATATTATGTTTAGCTTAGAGGACTGTATATAGGGGAAAATCATGCTGACTAGAACAATATCATACTGTTCTAGAAACAAATTGTAATTCAGAACAGAGTGAATCTGGCATGAAAATATAGGTTGGCAAGGCTAGGCGTGACTAATACGTTCTCTCTAGCACTGGTTTGGTGTCAATATGGTTGCTTCATAACTTTTGTTGTTTATGGACAAGTATGTGTTGAGACTTGAGAGGCCACAAAACTACATGTCAGCACTCCCAAGTTGGCGTCAACGACTTTAGACTATAGGTCCTTATATGGACCCAGAATGATTTTAACCATAGTTTGCAATATCGGCCAATACCGATACGGTTTGGTATGTTCCGATCCGATACCGACCGATATCCGATATTGAATGATACCTACATTGGAGGTCTCTTTTTCTGTCAATTCGGCAAAGAAAATTGAATGAAAAAGACCAATCAGCAAGGGTGTAAAAGTATAGTAAGGCTGTAAAAGTATGTAAAAAGAAGAAAACTTATGTATCGCATGTAAACCAATCGACAAGGGTGACTACTATTTCATTCAATTTGAAAACTACTAAGAAATAACATTGAAAATACTTAAAATTATGCCTAAATGTATAAAATATTTGTCAGTTCAGTTTCACAGTAAGGTGCAATATTGCATACATTAGAACCTCAGCAGCAGAGTCAATATTGCATATTTGTCAGTTCACTTTCACAGTAAGGTGCAACCAAGCCTGCCACATGCCATCGCCCTTCTAACAAGGTAAAGACTACACAAGGAAACTTCAAGACATTGTCCTCCAGTATATGAGCAAGCACTAGTTAATGCCATGGTCTTCCTTGCAGCTCTATAATGCATCATGCATGTTTATCCCAAAGAATGGTCAATTTGCTATAGTTAGACTGTTATATCTGGATCCCTCAAAAGCTTGCAAAAACTTGAATTGATCAAAATCAATTCTCTCACAGAACTTCTGTAACCAGCGACTTTAAGACTAGCTCATCTAAAACAGACCAATATCAATATGTTGTTTTTGCATTGGATTGAGTAGATGAAAAACCAGTAGAATGGGCTGAAGTTCCTCCCACCATTGAGAATGTAAAGTGGTAGTGAAGAGATTTAAAAAAATGTTTTAAGTTTAACATGAAATATTAATTAGAAGTATAAACAACTGTCTCGATTTCTTTTTAATTTATGATTGTGCTTGAAGAGTGACACAAATTATATTGAAAATAACATCTAACGAGGAGTTTCTTGACTTCCGTAGGGTTCAAGTCAGATCCACCTCCCCATTTTGAGGGCTCAGGTTCGTGTGGTATCTCCTGATGGAAATTTCAGTCTTTTGAAATACTTTTTATTGTGCGTTCGTGTTCTTCTACTCAATCCTTTCTTTCACTTGAAGGCCGCTATTGATGGTTCGTCGAAATCCTCTACACCAGTACAAGCAAAGTTAGAAAGTCCACCTTCTGATGGTAATGTTGCAAAGCCTGTTGAGGGATCAGATCAAGATTCTGCACTTTCAGAATCCTACATCAGCTCATTCATGGCTGAAGTTTCAGATCTTGTCAAGTAAGATGCAAACTCTTAAATTTGAAAATTATCCTTTCAACTTTCAGGAAAATATGGACTTCATTAGTTTTTTTTATTTTATTATTATTCTATTAAGCTGAATAGTGAGCAGCACATAAGGGAAATGTAAATGCATGAAAGAGTACAAAAAGTATATAAAACTCTAACTTAGAGATATAGCCCACTTCGAATGCAAGTTGCTTTCACGTAATGGTTTAGGCTGCAAACTCAAATAAATAGTCTATTTATTATTTGTCCACTAGGTACTACTTGCTTGCTTGAATTCCTAAATGCTCCGCGAGTCCTGGTCTAACTCCAACAGGATACCCGTAGGATGGTGTCACAGTTACTTTTAAAACATCATACGGGAAACTATTTCACCCAGATTCGTGAACTAACAAATTTGGACAGTTTTCTATATATTTACCCTTAAGACATGAAAATTAGCCCTAGGATGAAACTTCATATAAAATACTTATTTTTTTGGTTCTTTGGGCAGGCTTGTGGATTCAAGGGATATAATGGAACTAGAGTTAAAGAAGGGGGACTGTGAACTTATAATTCGGAAAAAAGCAGCTTTTGTGCAACTTCCTCCTACAGCACCTGTTGCATTGATGCAACCTTCCCAACAATATATGCATCTGCCTCAAGCTCCGACACCCCAGCCTGTCCCTGCAGCCACTGCATCACCTCCAGCACCTGTAATTCCGGCGCCCTCAAAGGCGAGCAAGTCTACACTTCCTCCTCTCAAATGCCCAATGGCTGGAACATTTTATTGTCGCCCAGCACCTGGGGAACCACCATTTGTGAAGGTATCCATCAACAGAAGTAGTCGTGTTGTGCACTTTGTGATCTGTATAGTCAACTTTGGCACTGTGGCATGAGATTATTCTACAAAGATTCTTGTTTGTAATCCAGGTTGGAGATAAGGTCCAAAAGGGGCAAGTAGTGTGCATCATCGAGGCCATGAAACTGATGAACGAGATTGAGGTACTATTTCAATATCATGTGCAATGATATTTCCTATAGAAAAATAAAAACCTGGATAATTGCTCAGATGTGTATATATATATTCTCTGATACGAATGCTTTTGGAAAATAAAACAGTAGTAGATTGATATCAAGAAGATTTAAGGAGTTGGCTAACCACAAATGTTTTAATTATGGCTTTTGCTGAAGTGAATCTACTGATTGCATAGCTAAAATTATTTCAATACACATGCAAAGCATCAAATGTGAAGCTGTCTCGACATATCTATTAATTTTGCTCATACTTATCAGGCTGATCAATCTGGGACGATTGTTGAAATTCTTGCTGAAGAAGGAAAACCTGTTAGTGTCGACATGGTACGCCTCTCATCATCTATCTACCTCTTGCCTTTCTTCTGCCAGTTATTTCATTGCATAGCAGCCTAATTTCTTATATATTTGGCTTTTGCAGCCTTTACTCGTCATCCAACCGTGAAAGGGATGCTCCTCTCAGGAACATAAGAAAAAACATTTCGAGAACTAGCGGCTAAATTATCACTTAAATTCAAATTTGCATCAGTTTGTGTACAACTGTTTGGCTTGTATTATTCATTTCTTTGTTATCAGCTTTCTTACCAACTGCAAGCAAGCAAGCATTTTTTTGACATATGTATACTATAGGAATGTTTCAGTACATCTTTGCTCATTGCAGCCTTAGAAGTGTACTTTAGCAGGAAAGTGACAAGTTTCGAGCAGAATTTTTTTATTTGAATCACTTTCTTCCAAAATATAATATATATACAAATTTATTTTGTACTTAAACTCATGAACTATTCACCAGTTACTTTTGGCACAAACAACTCAAGTTCCGAACAGGCTTCTTCGCTGCATCCTTGCGCGCCACCAGCTCCGGCTGCGTCATAAAAAAAAAGGTCTTTAAGGGTGTGTTTGATTGCAAGGTGGAAAATATGTGAAAAAGAAATTAATTTCATGGAATTATTTTCCTAGGAAATTTTTTTTATGGAATTTTAAAAAATTTCATGGAAAACTTAATTTGGTTGTTTGATTGCCATTATTTTCCACGAAAAATAGTTATTTTTCATGGAAAATGATATTTTCCTATGGGTTAGACAAGTTTTATTTTCCACCATTTTAGAAGAAAATATGGAAAATGATAGTTTTTTGGAAAATAATTCCATGGAAAATAATTCCATGGAAAATATAAGCTATCAAACACTACAATTGGTGGAAAATTTGTGGTGGAAATATTTTCCATGGAAAAAAAAGCCCAATCAAACACAGCCTTAAAGAAAATAACATTTATTACCTTAACCATTATCAGTACTATGTTTTTTTAGATGTCCTTTTCTGCGGCTTGACGACCGAATCCGTGCCCTCCACACCGAGACCCATTGCTAGTACTAGGCCACAACCCATGGACAAGTGCAAAGCCCATAAATAGTACTAAAAACAGTAATTAGTTGAGGCTAAACAAGTGCAAAAGCCCACAAATAGTAAAGATAAAAAAAACCCTTTTTCCTGTCAGGATTTAGAGAAGCTAATTTATACGGAATTTGGGAATTCCTGAAGCGCCACAGAATAGAAAAAAATATATATATGGTCGACAGGATATTCCATATCTATGCTAGGTGATTTCTTATACTTAATCAAACAAGGATCCGCAAGTCTAATTACCTCTCGTTTGGGATAATCAGGACCAGCACCATTCCGAGTTCAAAAACTATTCAAAAAATTTAAAAAAAAAATTCAAAAACAAAAGAAAATTATCAAACAATTTGTTGGACTGTTTTAATAAAAAAAAACAATAGGAGTAAGAGCCGGATCATGTGAGTAAATCTGAACCATCTCATGTAGAAGAAAGTAACAGTCTAAAGATTGAAATCTTATCAAGGTGTTATAATAACAATTTAAAAAACGTTAATATAATTTTTAATAAAACTTAGTTTACTAAAGAAGTAAAAAAGTGTTATAATGACAAATTAAAAAACGATAATGTATAGTAAACAAGGATCCGCAAGTCTAATTCGGTCTAACTGTGATCATGAGGAGCAGCACCACTAGCTATTCAAAATTTAAGTATTTTTTTAAAAACAATAGGAAAATACCAAACAATTTTTGTACTATTTAAGAAAAGAAAATTAGTAAAAGTAAGAGATGTGAGTAAATCTGAACCCAACTCAGGTGTAAAAAAGAGAGAGATATATCTCCCACAATCTAAAAGGTTGAAATGTTAACGTTAAGACAATTTGTAGACCTTGTTTGATTCACTGTAATGTAGTCGTAATCGCAATGTAATCAAATAGAAAAGAAAAGAAAAAACGAACTGAAAAGTAGCAGCACTCCGAGCCGAGTTCAAAAACTATTTAAAAATTTAATTATTTTTTTCAAAAGGAATAACAGTTTTAAAAACGTTATATTTTCTACTCGTTCTTGAAATCCTACCTACAAAGTACTATAACAACAATTTTAAAAACGTTAGTATAATTTATAATAGAACAACTATGTTGAGTTTTTTTTTCCATTACAAAGAATATAAATAGCAACAATATTTAGATTTATTTCTAATGTATATATACATACCGAGCCATCTACTGCAAATAAAGTTGTGTAAAACTATATCTATAAAATATGGATGGCATTGGCAAGGACAGTAAAGGGAAGTCATCAGCGCCAGCCTCTGAAGAGGAGGAGGAGGTGGTGGTGGTGGTCGAGCAGCAATCAGTAGAATTAGACGTCGACGACGGAGGAGGAGGACGCTTTGACATCAACCTTCTGCCGCGGGGCTTCGTCTTCGTCCCCGACGACAAAGAGTTGGTGCTTGGATACCTCTTGTTGAAGGTCTTGGGCGAGTCGTCGCATGGCATGGAGTTGCACATGAAAGATATCCCCTACGAGGAGATCTATAGGTGTGCACCCTCCCAGGATATATTGAATTCCTATGGAGGTAATTACTTAATTTTTGTCATCTTAATTTACTTGTTACCAAGTAAATTTTTTTTAGTTTCGCTTTGATACCAATAACCTATAGATATAATTAGGGTTATTTAGTTTTAGGGTCTCATGTAATATTGGAAAAGAAAATGCTAACTTGTCCGCAGGCGGGCTGGCTTGTCCGCCTGCATGGCTGAACCCCATTGCCCCCCCCACCCCCCCCCCCCCCCCCCCCCCCCCCCCCCCCCCCCCATTTGCATGGGTCTCACATCGGTTGACTTGCCAATAGGGGGTGGGCACGTGGCGGCGAGCTAGTCCGCCTACGGTCAAGGTAGCAGCGCCCTATTGAAAATTTAAGTTTCGATCACAATTACAGAATACATAGGGTTATTGATTTGAGCTGACCGTGTAAATTTTGAATATATACGAGACCCTAAAACTAAACGAAAATACACGAGGTTTGTGGGACTTGGATTATTAAATTTGTACCGTGGGTGTTGTGTGACCTGAGTTATTTAGTTTTTTTCATGATAAATTTAGAATGTGACATTGTTGTTTGCTTCTATCATGATCTCAGTAGCCAAACAACTCTCACGGAGACGGTTTCGATGAGTACGACTTTACGGACATCGTGGATCGTCAGATGTCTGATCTTCTCTCGGTCACATCATTGAATGCTTCCAAGTCAAGAGTTGTGTGGCTGCTGAGATCGGAATAGAAGCAAACAAAAGTGTCGCAAATCTCGATTGATAATGAAAATCTAAATAACCGAAGTCATACAACCCCCATCACGCGAAACTAAATAACTCATATATTTTTTGTTTAAGTTTTGGGTTTATATAATATTCAAAAGATCGTGATGCTATATGTACCTCCAAAAATCTCATTCTTCCATGTCTCTTCGTCACGTGGCACTCTCTTATTGACTGAAGCAAATGGTGTGTGTCAACCTGCAGTGAGAAGTTACTGCGGAAACATGGTATGGTTCTTCTTCACCGGAAAGAGCGGAATAGGCGACACCACCTTCGGCAAGGCGCGGGAGACCGCCGACAAGAGCGGATACTGGAGAGTCGTGTCGTCGCAGGAGCCGATATTAGACGGCGACACAAATATTTGCGGCTACAAATGCAAATTGCAATTTCATCGCCATCGGAAGGTGGCCGAGGAGTCGAAAGACATCAAAACAAGTTGGATATTGGAGGAATACCAAATAGCAGAATCTTTCCTCAGTGCAGACATTGCCAAGGTCAGTACGTAGATTGTAGGATCCACTTTATATTTTGCTTTATGTTTAATCAGTGCAAGAGCAACCACAGTGGAAAAGATTTCAAGTAATATATTTTGATTTTAGTTAAATTTTTGTAGCACTTAAAAGCTATAATTGACACTTGTTCATACTTGAAAATTGTTAGAAAGCTAAGAGAGACTCCGGATTTGAAATGTACTCTAGCTTCTCTACATTAATTTCTGGGTCCACCAAAATTAACCGTTTTACCAAATATAGGAGGAAAATAAAGAGGAAGAAAAAAATTTACCAAACAAGGAAGGACAATAAGAGAAAAAAAATTAATTTAGAGTATTTCTTTGGAGTGTAGTATTGTGTGACAACATCAAAGAGACACTCCAAAAATAATAATTTACACAATTTCTAATAATTTGGAGTATGTGTTTAGAGTATCTTCGTTGTGGACGCTCTAACACTCCAAACACATACTCCAAATTATTAAATTTTGTGTAAATTATTACTTTTGGAGTGTCTTCTTGATATTGACAAAAAATGGTACACTCCAAGCAGAAACTCCATATTAACATCATTCCTATTTTTTCTCTTAATTTTACTTCAATGTTTGGTAAGATTTTTTTATCCCTCTTTTTTCTCTTTATTTTTGTTCCATGTTTGATAAGAACGATTAATTTGGTGGGACCATAAATTAATGTAGCGGAGGTAAAAACACGTTCCAAATCTAGAGTTTCTTATATTTCTAACAATTTTCAAGTATGAACAAGTGTCCATTGCGATGTAGCTTCACTTGCAAGTTATATATATTATTTTCATCTCTACAACAAAACAGAGGTTAAACAACATATCATAATCTGAACCTTAATTGTGTTCAAGAACTTGATTATTGTTTGGTTGTGTTTGATTGGACTTTTTTTCCATGAAAAATATTTCCACTACAAATTTTCCACCAATTGTAGTGTCTGATAATTGATAGCTTATATTTTCCATTGAATTATTTTCCAAAAAATGTCATTTTTCATTTTTTTTAATATTGTGAAAATAAAACTTGTCCAACCTATAGAAAAAGTGAAAAATAATGACAATCAAACACCCAAACTAAGTTTCCATAAAAAATTTTAAACTTTCATAAAAAAAAAATTTCTAGAAAAATAATTACATAGAATTAATTTTTTTTTTTCCACGTATTTTTCATCTTTTAATCAAACACACTATTAACATACACTTATAACCTTCTTGAATGATTATGGCATGTACGTTGCAGAGAAATGTGTACGGCCTAGGAAAGATGAGCCGGTTGATCATAGAGAAGAGCGGACACGAAGACGTGTCCCATCGCTCGTGTCCTCCCCCTCGAGGAAAGCAAGATGATTTAAGAAGAAAGGAATCGGAAAAGCCTCCAAGTCATGGTGATATATAATGTGTGCACAGCAAAACTTTATTATTATTATTTTTTTCATTTGATTATATTGCGATTACAATTACATTATAATGTATCAAACGAGATTTTAATGTTATTTTGGATCCTGCGATGGAGTACAATTTTTTTTAACAATATGAAATATATAATTTATTCTTGTACATTTATTCTGGACTAATTCCTCCCATGTAATTCTACTAAGTGGTTTCCTTTCTTATACCAAAATGACAATAATTATTCATTCTATACATTTTCTTACTTGGATTTTTAGAAGAAAAAAAATTGGTAGCGTATTTTGTGTGTTCATAGCATCTAGTATACCAGCGTTATGTAATTCATTAAGAAAATTTCATCCAGTGACACTGGCGCCAGAAAATAAAAAAATTTAAAAAAATTATGTCACCAGAGATTGAATTTTTTTTTTCTAAAATTGGGCGCCAGTGTTATTGACGCCAGGTTTCTCTTCCTTTCTCACGTATTATTTTTGAGTTTTTAGTTTGTTTGTTTAATTTTTTTTTAAATTTTATTTTGTTCATCTTTTAGTGTGGTTTAGTATTTTAATTCATTTGAGATTATCTATATTATACTATGGATAATAAAAATATATTAGATAATATACATATAGATATTAATATGTTTATTATGTATATTAATTTGTTATTGTATTTTACTTATATTTATCAATTTTATATTACTATGTATATATACATATATGTATATTAATTTATTATTATCTACATTAATTTGTATAATAATTAATGTGGTTAATAAAAAAATATATTAGTTAATGTAAAAATTTATTTATATTTATTTATTTGTAGATATTAGTTTGTATATATTATTTATTATTATCCATATTAATGATTATACAAATTAATGTACAGATAATAATAAATTAATATCTATATAAACTATACTATGGATAGTAATAAAATATATATAGATAATATACATAGAGATATTAATTTGCATATAGATATCTATGTTTTTGTATATAGATATCTATATTTTTTTAAATTTATTATTATCTATATTAATTTGTATCATAATTAATAACATAATATCAAAATCTATTAGTTAAGTACAAATTAATATATATAAATTTATATGGATATTAGTTTATGTTACTATATTATTTGTACGTTAATTTATATGGGTATTATTTGTACATTAATCTATATTATTTGAACAATAAAACTTTTTGGAGGATCTGTTAGCATATAGATAATAAAAGTCTATATTATTTATAAATTTATTTGTACATGTACCTATCTACATAGTAATATAAAAATTGATATATATAAATAAATATACAATAACAAATTAATATAGATAATAAACATATAGATTTATACATACAATTTAATATCTATATGTATATTATCTATATATTGTTTATTATCTATAATATAGATAATGTCAAATTAACTGTGAAACCCGCTTCCTGGGTTTAGCTAAATATTATTGGTGATTATTATTGTTTGTAGTATTATTATTTTTTTATTATTATTATTTCGGAAATTGAAACTATTTTCAAAATATTAGTAACATGAATTTTTGATTGTTAGTCCGTCCCGAACCTGGTTCCCGGTTCCGGTCCCAGCTCGAACCCATTCTTTTACTTCTTTTAAAATCTGATTATTTTTGTTAAAAAAAAAAAAAAAATCGTTGGGGCCTGGTCCCCAAGACCAGGCCACTGATCCCTTTACTTCTCCTCTAAATTCTCCACTACATTAACTCCTCTCCACACAACACCATCCCTACTCCTCTTTAAAACACAACCCACGTTATCTTCCACCACCACTCAGGAGCATAGACCAACTCCCCATACTTTTCCATCTCCTTCTTCTTAACAAACTCACAAACCCACCCACCAGCACCACTCCTTCCCTCAACACTCCATCTTCCTTCCCAAAGAAAACTCTCTTCCCTCCAGCACCCGAGCACCCGACTCGAGCGGCTTCGCACCTCCCCGGGCGCCTCCCCAACGCCGGCCCGTGCCTGACGCCGGCACCCGAGCCGCGCCCCCGACCTCCCCGATCAGGACCCGCGAGTCCCCCCCTTCGTCGGCACCCGAGCCCCGCTCCCCGGCTTCCCCGTGCGCCCGGCGCTGTCTCCAGCGCCACCCCTTCTCTGGCGCGGTTTTCCAACGTCGCCCCTTCTCCGGCACTGTCCTGCGGCGTCACATTCATCTTCCAACTTGATTTGTGGTCCCCTGTCGATCAAAACCTGTCCGCCCCAACTATGGACATGGCCCACATTGAGCCTACTACCCGTCCGCCACTTATGTCCCATTTATTGGAATTCCCATGTGCTACTTATTTGCCCATGATCATCAACGCCTATTTTTTAAATTCATTTATTGCTCGATGTCCGATTTTCGTCCAATCCGGCTCCACCGAGTCCAGTCCAGCTCCATGTTGCCCTCCATCATGTCACCCCCCATTCGGGGAGTATAAACTGCTTAGCTTTATATTGTTAGATGTTGTGACCTAGGACAGCGTTCTACCGCCGACACTGCGGCGTAGGCTGGACGTCGCTACGTTCTCGTGCCCTAACTCTAGGGTGCGGGTCGTGACACGTTTTTAGTGGTGGCCCATGCAGGTCGAGACTAAAGTGTAGTGGTATTCGAACTTGAGTACCACTACAGCCTGCAGTAGGATTAGGATATATTTTGAAGATACTCAATCACAGCTAGGATCCCTTGAGAGATTCCTGGGACGACCCTGGAGAATCTTATTTAACTTCGATTTGAAAACTCTCTTTTTTATTTGATTGGATTCATTTTTACTTTTTGTTGTTAAATTTGATTTCTATGGATTATTATTGAATTTGAGTTTGTATTTATTAATTTTGATGGATGATTGTCGAATTTTGAATTTTGATGATAGCTGTTGCATTCGAGTTTGTATTTTGATGGATTTTGTTCATTTTGAATTTTGATGTTCGTTAATAAATTGATTTGATTTTTGAGTATTCATTATTGATTTAATTTAATTTTTGGCAAGATGAAATTATATGGGCTAGGTCATCTATGTTATGGAAATCTTGTCTTCTATAGTCATATTAGCCAGCATTGTGAGGACATATAGTCTGACTTTGGATATATTTCTCGGGTGTGGGAATTTAAGGTTTTCGCAGCCAAGCTAGCGGCACCGCGAAAATGTTAAATACCATGATTCTAGAGATATGTACATAAGTCAAGGGCTCTGTGATTATCGTAGCCTTGCTTACTGGTATGACGAGGATTTATAGAGTACCATAATTTTGGACAGACGCATATGATTATCAGATTGTACTTTAAAAAGTTTTCGAACATGTTTTCTCTACTTTTGTTGCAGTCCTTCAAAAAAAAAGAGAGAATTATTAATTGGCTCGTTTTGTTTAGTTTTGCTTCTCATTATTTAACTCAGGAGTAAGTTTAGTTGGTTTTATAAACCTTGTGAAATTTCTTGCTATGAGTTTTTCATAATACAATGAATCGATAATTTTGCTAGACTTTATCTTAAATTTGATATTTTAACTCTGGATTTTAAAATGGTTTCCTCTTTTAAAACGGATAAGTAGAACAGATTTTATTACCATTTCTTTTCCTGCCAATATTTTAGTACCATCATTCCTTGTCTTATACAACTATCCTGATTATATCAATTCCGACTCGTATCTCTTTCTATCAGCTGTACTTGAACTCTTGAATCTGCATATTATTTTTTATCTGAGAAATGTTGAGGAAGTGACGTAAATCATCTAGTATGGAAATAACGTGAATGGTTATCATAGAATGATTTGTAGGAATCAAAATGATGGATGTCAAATGTGAAAAATTCAAAATAGAGATGTGGTAAAGGTTTACAAATGAAATCGAGGGATAAATGTTATTAATTTAGAAACAATTGCAAAAATTTTGGTTATGAGTAATTCATGTATGTGCTTCAAAAAAAAATTAAAATAATAATATCAGAGGTCAACCTAGTTTTGAGAACTTAGAAAATCTTGGTTATTGATTCTTGGGAGCTATTACAAGGCTATGTAGAAATTTAATAATGGGGAGGAGAATTTGATTGTATTCTATGATTATGCGAAGTTGAACCAGATATTTTAAGAGGGTGACTAGAGACGGGGAGAACACAAGGATTTTACGTTATAGAAATTATTTTAGATAATTGGGAGAAATTATGGAATTCAAAAGGATAACAATTGAAGGTGAACGTTGAAGAAAATATGAAGGTTGATTTATAAACAAGAATAAATTTTGTATGACTTGGTGGTATTAGAGTTGAATAAATACAAGGCTTAACTTAAACAAGTACAAGGATTTTATAAACTGGATTTAGATGTTTCCAGATCTAATTTAGAACGAAGCGAAGGAATTTGAAATTTGATTAAATGAATAAGTATTGATTCCTAAAAAGGAGGGGTATGTCTCATGGAAAATATTTTAGAAGTTTAAAATTTTGTCTATGGTGATCATGGTAAAAATTTAGATGACTGAAGATTATAAATTTTCTTTGAGGGTAGACATATAACGGTTGATTTTATATTGGGGTTTGTGAAAAAAAAATATGATTAGCAAATGGTAAACTGATAATGTTAGAGAGAGATGATTAACTGACCTTCGTATGAAATCTTTCCTTGTTTTCCCAAAAAGGGGTTTTTTAATATCATTGAATCCTAGTTTCCTTAATCACGACCAAATCGACTTCGATTATCTTTTCTTATCATAATTATATCTTGGTTGTACTTAATTTTGATTGTGACCCGAATCTCTATCCTTGTATGCTCGTTCTCAGACTTTGTTGAACCTGTCCTCCACATTGCCTAAATTTTGATTTTCCCAATTTGATCAACTTAGATCGTATCGAGAATAAATAATTTTAATATATATTGTGATTGGATTTTCATGCAAGTGACTTTCATTCTTAACTTTGATTTTGATTTTTCTGAACCCTTTATAAATAATTGGTAGTTACCTTTCCTTATTTTTATGATAAGTACCAGTTTTCACATAGGAGGGTAGGCTGTGTTACAGTTTTGATGGTATGTTTTATTTAAGTTCTGGGACTTTTACTGTGGGGGTTTGACCTAGAGGGTGTATGGACATTTTAATTTCGAGGACGAAATTTTTATAAGGTGGGTAGGATGTGAGCACCCTGAATTTCGGGTTGAAATTTTTTATTTTATTTTATTTTCCTGATTATTTGGTTTTGATAAATATTTTATTTTATTTATTTATCTGTAAGTGTACTTTTCCGTGCCATTGATATTTGGAGTATCATGGACGTTCAACTCTGGAAATCCTCTTCACGAGTTTTGGAGTGGACACGATTACCTTCATGACGGTATATGGTGTCCCACCCAAACTTGTTCCCTTGTGCCCCTTTTTCTTCGCTGAACTTCGGGTCGAATTAGACCGTTCGATCAGTAATTGATTTTCCCACTCTTTTCCTTGATCATTTTCAGCGCGTTACCATGGCTTTTAAATTGGGAGCGCCAGACCAGTTATTTTCTTGAAACTAACTCCTCATTGATGATCTACTCGAGACGCTCGTCACCCATGACCTTCGTGTCCCCCTCAGACACGTCATTTTGTGCTCCATTTGATTCGCACAACTTCCCGACGCGTGACCCGATTTTATTTCACTCCACGGTGTCACATTCATCTTCCAACTTGATTTGTGGGTCCCCTGTCGATCAAAACCTGTCCGCCCCAACTATGGACATGGCCCACATTGAGCCTACTACCCGTCCGCCACTTATGTCCCATTTATTGGAATCCCCATGTGCTACTTATTTGCCTATGATCATCAACGCCTATTTTTTAAATTCATTTATTGCTCGATGTCCGATTTTCGTCCAATCCGGCTCCACCGAGTCCAGTCCAGCTCCATGTTGTCCTCCATCATGTCACTCCCATTCGGGGAGTATAAACTGCTTAGCTTTATATTGTTAGATGTTGTGACCTAGGACAGCGTTCTACCGCCGACACTGCGGCGTAGGCTGGGCGTCGTTACGTTCTCGTGCCCTAACTCTAGGGTGCGGGTCGTGACAAATAATAATTTCAATATTGATTGTTATCTCCTAGGTTATTCCAAATATTTTATTCCCCTCCACTCAACCCGAAATCCTACTCTCTCTATGCAACCTCTTGATCAATTCAAGGCCTAGACAGCTTTTAAACTCAATGCTTAAGTATCGTGAAGTACGAACGGTCAGAGAATTGATTCCATCATATTATTAAATCTTCTTTAATCATTGAAAAACTTTTAATTGGTGAACCATCCCCTTGTTGGCTTTACTAAACCATTTTAAACCTGACTTCCTTGACTCCATAAAGACATACTCCTTTTGTGTCAACCCTACTTATCTATCACTTTCTCAAAAAAAAAAAAAACTTTCCTTGGCTAAGAAATTATTTCTTCGAATCATTTTGGTAACTGTCTGTATCCTTTAAGTGATTTGTCAGAAATATTATATAAGGCTTCTTCAACTCAACTCAAAGCTCTGATTCTTCTACCTTATCCTGTGTCCAACTCAATTGGTCATACTCAAGTTTGATCAAATTCTTCAAATCAAATATCTTAAATCTCAAGAGCTACTGGAACACTTATTTACCCTGATAAATTTTCTTGAAGAACATATATCAATATCTTTTCCTATCATGACTGGAACCGTAGAACTCGTTTGAATTTTTCAGAAACTTCTTTGAAATTCTTATGGACAAAGTTTGAAAAAATATTCCGTGACCTAATATGACTTCGCACATTGCGTTATAGTCAATTGTCTGAATTATGGAGACTGCGAGTTTACTGCAGCCAATTGCGCACTGGCGAGGCAAGGACTCTAAAGTTGAAGTGATTTCAGGTGTTCACAGGTTTTCAGATATTATTATGACTGTCCTAAAGGCACCATGTTGATCTTCTTTGTTGTTTAGCCATGAAATGGATAAAGTTGAAAGATTATTCAGTAACCTAAAATTATTCAAGTTATTGGGTCAAAAATTCACTGCAGTCAGGTACACTCTGGCGAGGCATGAATTTGAGACAAAATGACTTCAAACATATTTGGTTCCCGAATACTATTCAGACTACATTCATACCATGGTTGTCTTTTGTACTATCAAATCATTCTGACTTCTGCCTGATTAGAGGATTTACATTCTAGCGGTTGTCTCCAATTCCATAAATCTCTTGTCACAACCAGAGATAAAAGATTTCCTACAAAATTTTACTTGATCGTCCTAAAAACTTATTAGGACCATATCAATCTTTTTGCCTTAATCTCTTTTCTGTTTCAACCTTAGTACGTTACATACATATATTCTTATATCTTATTTAATTAATTAGTTATTTATTTATTTATTATTATCTAGTTACAGATTTTGGAAGCCATAGATAGTTATCTTGTAAGTCTTTTCTCGCATATCTTATCTTCTGACCGTTGAACAGTGAAACGACATACTTTCTATCCTCTTTGATCATCACTCGGCCCTCAATGGAAATATTTCACTTGATTATGTTCCTATCATAGGTATATTATTCTAATCATCTCTAATATCCTACTATCGTACGACCTTTCTATCCTTCCCGAGTCACAAATCTTTATACCCCATTCCAACTTGATTTGACAATTAGGTTCCTCATCTCAAAAGAATCCATTACCTTCTGCCTTCTCAATAAAATGTTGACCTCCGCTTCTTTCTTGCCTTTCCTGTTTTATGAAATCTCATTTGGTTCCTTCCTATTCTATGATCCTGGTTGACTAGGTTCTTTCTCGTGCCTAAAATGATTTTGATTACAACAAACATTCCAATCCCATTTCAGATCATATTCTGATAATTCCGATCGTGCCTACTGATTTAAAGTTCATTTTTTTTGTTTAAGGCTATGTTTTTGTCACGACCCGCACCCGCTAAAAGGGCACGTGACGCGACAACGCCCAGCTCTCACCGGAAAAATGGCGTGGAACGCTGTGTATTTTCTAGTCTGACAACAGTTTATATATATAACAAAACCTGTCGAGAATATAGTCAACTCCGAACGGAGGACAAGCAATGAATATATATAATGCTCAATCACAACTCTAAGAAGAAAAGTAAAGACTGAAAGATAAAGACAACAAGACGATAAAATATAACCTGTCAAGTCCAGATACAAAGAATATACAAGTCCAGTCTCTAATACAGTCCAAATATAATACAGTCTCAAAAAGTAACTGGAAACTAAGTCCAATACAAAGACCTACTCTAACAAAACAAGTGGTATAGTCTCGTCAGGCGGAGCTACGCCCTGCGGGACCAAGTCTAGGCCCACTACGTCGTCCGGACCGTAGTAGGTACTGCAATCTCCCTCGTCGATATCTGTAATATTTTATCAACAGTCCAGTCAGGATGGAACGAGTACATATATCTCATAACAGATCTCAAGATAGAATAAAAGCTATAAGACTGTAAATAAAGCATATACAATGAATCATGGAGTGTACATGTATGTATCATGGCATGGTAAGCTGTAAAGCTAGAGCTAGAACAAAAAAATAGAACGGGATCATGGCATGTACACAATCAAGGTAAGCTATATATCCAATGTGTGTGAGTAGTAGTTTCAGCTTGTGATCGGCTTGGGTACCTGTCAAGAATCGGCCTGGCAAGTCATAAGTGCGGTATATGACTCACACTGTTCGGAAATGCGGGATGGATCTGATCACAGGCCTACGCTACTACTCCCCCTACCCCAACTGGTAGAATAGATCCAAACAGGACACGTCACTGTATGGGATTCTAATAAGAAGGTAGCTAGCCTTCTCTAAAATCAGTGACCATATATCGAGCAAGAGCTACAAGGGTGCTTGCACAATATCCCAACCTAAGAAGGAGAAAATATCTCTCGTCGGGATCCAAGAATACCAATCCGTGAGAATCATGTGTCGGGAATAAGCATATCAACACTAAGTACATGAATCATAACAGTTATCATAAATTAGGAATAAGTATCAGAGAATGTACTCGCCTGTAAGATGATAATATACGTCGACTGGATCAACTGCAGTGTCTCGAGGACCTATAGAGAACAAGACGTATCAATACTAAGTTTAGGAGGTAAAGTTAAATCAAATTAAATCTTATTTAGTCATTCTAGGTCAATACATGTCTAGTCGGGTCAATCTTGGTCATGGGAGAACATTAGAAGTCAATCCGGATCAATCTAGGTCAAAAACTGACTTACCGTTGACTTTTGGTCAACGGGTCAACTCTGGTCAACTCTAGGTCAACTCTAGGTCAACCCTAGGTCACTGGTGACTAATAGTTGACTTTTAGTCAACTATCCAAGTTAAATGGAATTTGGAACTAAATTGGGTAAAGTGTTGACCCATAGTTGACTTTTAGTCCAAAAAGTCAACCATGGTCAATCGGGTCCAAGACTAGGTTTAGACAGCTAATCCTACTCATTACCAACCTATACAACCCATATCCAAGTCCATCTTGGACTTGGAAACTCGAATCTTGGCCGTGGGCCAATTTCCTATTTTACCCTTTTTAAGGGTAAAATTCTACCTCGGCGATTATCTAGATAGCCTACCTACGCTAGTTATTTTGACCCGTGCTCCCTAGGGTAGTAGGGTACTATCCTATAGGTTCGTTATCTACCAAAATACCTAGATAAAGTGGACGTCTAGTCCACCTTACGGCCCGTTGCAGATATCTTGAATATTTTAAGATACGCGCTGACACGGCGCGATACCGGCGCCCTACGACCCTGATTTCCACTCGGAAGCTTACCCGCAAAATCTAAATCACGTAACCTAGGCCTATGTCAAGTTTCATCGCGATCCGATGCTCCGGGCTCAATTTCGCCCTCTAACTCGATTTCTAACAAAAAGCCCCCTTTTTACTCTCGTTCTAATTCTCCTCTATGATTCTCGATTTTAGTTCTTCTTCTTCTCAACTTCTCTAATCTTCTTCTTCTTCTCTAATTCTTCTTCTTACTCCTCCTTCCTATTCTTCTTCAATTTCCTAACTTCTCTAGTTTTCCTCTTCTCCAACTTCCTTCTTGGACTCTCATTTCTAACCCCACTTCTTTCTAACTTCTTACTTGTCTTCTTCCTTTATTCTATCCATCTACCTATATATGTACAATATATATACATATATATATACATATCTATATATATATATATATATATATATATATATATATATATATATATATATCATACTAGGTGCTATGG